>LTAE01007855.1:7934-21821 GCA_001647135.1 Pontederia paniculata | reverse complement strand
CAGTGTGAAGTATTCACGGATAGTGAAACTTCGGTTCAAGCATGTTGGCTTGATGGGACTCAGGAGTGACTGAGTCAGTATGGAGTATTCACGGATAGTGAAAGCTTCGGGACAATAATATCCAGTTAGACTACTCACGGATAGTGGGAGTGCTAACATAGTGACCAGCTGGTCAAGTGGGAGATTGTTGTAAGGTGACCAGCGTCGTCACGGGCCGTGATGAGTCATCACGGGCCGTGATGAGAGATCACGAGTCGTGATGGTTATGTCAGGTCGTGATCGCAGATATCACGACCGTGACGGATGGAAGGGTCTGATCACATGGATCACGACCGTGACACGAATGAGGAGTCGCGTGGGACGACGACGATTGCGCTCCCGGTCGGTTGAGACGCGAGCGACATCGTAGCATATAACGCGCGGATCGTGCGTTGATATTGTTATCGTCCAGATAAGGAAGGGTGCGGCAGCGGACAGCCATCGCGCCATCGCGCTTTAGAGCGCCGTTCACGACCGCGGACTGGGGGCGGAGTGCTACGCGGAGGCGACCACTATAAGAAGAACAACGTGTGCTGCGAGTCCCCAATCCATTCTCACTCAACCCCTTGAGTTCCTCTCTGCATCGTTCACTTATATTACTCATAATGTCATATGTCCCCAAAATTGAGATGGCACTACAAAAACAACACACTTTCCGTGGATGGTTGATTGGTTAATAAATTAGAATTTTCTATTGACTGATGAGGGAGTTATGAAAATAAGTCATGGACTCCGGTAAAATTTAATTCTCTTAGGACATGTTTAAAATTTTAATGTCTAATAATTTAAAATATTTAATCATTAGGTCGTAATATTTTTTGTTAACGAATTTTTTTATAAATAAGTATTTAACATTAATTTTTATCTGATAAAAATATAACATAATAGATGAAAATATTGTAAAATAATTATTTGTTTTTGTCTTCGTATTTTTTTCTTTCTTCTTTCTATTTTTTATTCCTTTTGTACTTATAACGTATTTAAAAATATAATTTAACAACAATAATTTTTTTACCTCGAAAATTTTTTTATTAAAGTTTCGTCCAAAAATTTTACAAAGTTCTTAAACATGTCTTTAATAAAATTTATTTATTTGTTCATTTTTTCAGTCTATATTTCTTGTACTAAATTCTATGTAATATAAAACTACAAGCCATGGATTTTATTTCAAATTATACAAAACTCATAATCGTGGTATAAATTAAAAGATGGACTTAACCATCATGAAAGCAAGACTTGTTGACTTTATTGAAATATTTTCAGTTCAGTGTTTCAGATAGGCCACAGTTCTATAAAAATTAAAAATGTTATCCATATTTTTGTCATTGTCCAATGAGCTCATTTCCCACTTTTGTTATGGATCCTTTCAAAGCGCGGTCCAAAGCCTGTTAGATTGCAGCACAGTCCACAGCCAGCCAAAGGTATCTGGGACTACTTGTGTAAAAATCAAAGAAACGCGATTAGCGGATCTGTGTCCCGAGTTAAGAGATCGAAAGTTAGTAATCTTGAATTTGAGCTTTGAAGTCTCCAATTTGATCAGGATTGATCTTCATTGAATTAGTCGAATGCTAATAACTCTGGATCGAAAGCTAATAGTTTCGAGTTTAAATTTCGGAGTCTTCAATTTGGTCAGGATTGATCTTCGTCGCTTCGTCCGAACACTGAATTAATCGGGTGCTAATA
Organism: Pontederia paniculata; assembly: GCA_001647135.1. Classification (NCBI taxonomy): domain Eukaryota; kingdom Viridiplantae; phylum Streptophyta; class Magnoliopsida; order Commelinales; family Pontederiaceae; genus Pontederia; species Pontederia paniculata. The sequence goes on along the minus strand of LTAE01007855.1, from coordinate 20,099 downwards.
ACTCTGAACATCATTACATTAAAAAGAAAAAAAACGCGTGCACTGCAATGAGCTGTTACTTGGACATTCTTGTGTATGCCCTCCCCTTTCTGAAACTGGCCAAGCAAACCAAATCCTGAACTGTCCTCCACGGCACCCAGAAGATTGAGACACCCAGCAAAAGTTCTTGTGTCGGATCATTGATGCATGGTCCTGGATCTCTCTTGCTAATGCTGAGTTGACTCTCTGCATGGTTACTGGTAGACTCAGATATCAAATCCATAAGCAGACACATTGATGCCAATTATTGGTTGTTCAGGTCAATCTCAAACTCAGGATGTAGCTTTGCTTGTCCAAGTCCTTGCTGTCTGTCTCTGTTATATATACAATTAACTGTTTGTTGATCGAATATTTTTAAGTATTTGTACAGTGTCATGTTCCAATCTATGGACTGGAAAAGAGCAGAAGGTTCTTCGAGAAGAATACTACCAACTGTACTAATTCTAAATGCATTTGTCTTCTTCATGTACAACTCATCCCTGTGTCAATTTATTCCCTGCAAGGGTCAACAGCTGCGTACCAAAGAGGGCAATTTTGGATGGTCAGAAATTGAGGGAAGGTTCCATTTCTGTTCTTCTCTACTCCCAAATGTGTCAATCTGCATGGACAAGTGAGAAGATACAACCTCTGAAGTGCCTCAAAACACGCCCCTTTCTTATGCTGTTTGGTGCCCAATTAGGGACTTTTGCCACCCTTCATCAGAGAAGAACAAGAAGGATGAAAGGATACAGAATTGGCAGCTTCTGTTGTTGACTCTGCTATGTGGTGGTGCACAGGCAAACCGGATGAATAAAAAGTTGCAGCTGTCCTTTTACCTGAATCACTAAAGTGATGTGGTTTTCGGTGGCACAAACTTAAAGTAGCAACCGACCATGTGCTTGCACTGCCTAAGCATCTCTCTCTCTCTCTCTCTCTCTCTCTCATACACACACACCAGAAAAGAAAAGGACCCACAGCTTCTGTGCTTGCAGTTTGGTCAGCAATTATTAGTGCTCATTAACAGCCCAACCACACTTTGAAACACTACAATATGTTCCCCAAAGAATCTTTGTTCCGATAGAATTAATTAGACAGAGACGATCTTTTACATGTTTTAAGCCCACCGCATTAATATGAGCCCGTTGTAACGTATTGTCTAAACGATTGAGAAAATATTGCTGCACGCCCACAAAAAAGTCATAGGAGCTAGTTAAGATGTATGTCAGATGTTTAATGAAATATCTTAAATATTATCTAAGTGTTTAATATGTAATATTAATCAAAATATTATGTAAGAGATTTTTATAAGAATATTATTACGTGCTGTAATATATGTAACAGTGTATAAGTGTTCAAAAATGATATAAATTAGAGGAAGTTGTAAACTGATAGTTATTATAATTATTCTATGTATAAACTATATATATATATATATATATATATATATATATATGAGTTCTGACCTTCATTCAGACTTGGCTGAAAACTGAATGAAATATTTCTTTTTCCTTTAAATATTATTGTGCATTTTTGTGTTGCTCTCATTCAGAAATTCAGATTCATCTTCTAAGATAAATAGAAGAAAAGTTTGTTGGTTGACTTAGCCTCTGAAAAGAAAAAGACTAACACTACACATACTTAAAAATTTAAATGTGTGACACCGTGCTGTTTCCACCTTCCAGCTTTTATATTTCACCACGAACTGCTAGCAAGCAACAAACATCTCAATATATCACAATGCTATTGTATCTAAATACTAGCACCATTTATAGTGTAACTAAATTTGATTGATACACTTGATTAGCAGAGATATATATCGGATTAAAGGATCGAGAGTTAGTAGTCCCGAGTTCGAACTTCGAAATTATCAATTTGATCAAAAGAATATTATTCTATTTTTATTTCAATTCCGAATTAATTAGATGCTAATAACTCTCAGTATTGTGACTCCGAACGGATAAAAAAAATAGTAGTGTAGTACTGAAATTAATTTTCACTATATTATGATTTTTGTTATCTCGTTTGAGCTCAGACGAATCATTAGCAATTTAGACCATTTATGTGAATCATTGCAAGAGTGCAGAAACGAATCATTACTATAACCAGACAGCTACCTTCATCTTTGAATTTGATCACCGGCATGGAATTTATAAATGCATTCACCTAACGATAATAGTGTTTCTTATGCTAAAAAAAATTGGCTAACAGGGAAATGAAATGGACTTTGAAATAAAAAAAAAGTTGGTTTTCGAAGTTTAATCTTTAATAAATAATGATATATATTTTTCACTTGAACAAAGACAATATCTACGAAGGTGCTGCAAAGGATTGCGAAAAATTCAGAGCCACATATCCATGAATTCATATGGTCGCTAATGGTTAAAACTTGTCACAGTCACCAAAGACTTCCATCACCTTCCAAGTTCCAAGCTCTCATAGTGCCACAATATAAAGCCTTTCCTTCCGTTTTGCCGAGTCCAATTCTCGTACGTTGCGTTCTTAGCTCTTGAACAGCACCAAAGGGCCAGAAACAGCAGGAAACACAGCTCCATGAGGGGAGTGAAGCAGAGATCCAAGAAGCAGAAAGCGGTAAGCAAAGCCGTCTCCTTGGCAATGGCGCTTCCTGTCAAAGGCTCCAAGTTTCTATCTTTTCCTCTTTGATCAGTTCGTATGGGTGGATTTTTGCAAGTTTAGTTGAGCTGAACTCTGTTGTTTGGATGATCTCTCCTGCCTGCAGCTATGGCCGAAGGTAGTGCTCAAGAAGTGGCTCAACATCAGCTCCAGGGACTCCGACTTCAGCGCCGACGAAGGAGACACTACCGAGAGCGAATTCGAGTATGAAGGTCTAAATAAATTGCAGGAAGAAACAATCAAAAAAAAAAAGTTTTTTTTTCCCTTCTTTGTTTTCCAACTTTCTTTTTTTAGATTGAGGATTTCAATTTCTTGTTGTTTTCATGACGAAAGATTCGATTTTTAAGCACTTGTTAGAATGATATGCGAATCCGTCGAATTCTCCTGATCATGATGTGCATGTTGCAGAGATGTGCGCCTGGGAACGCCAAATGCGCGACGATGAGAGGAGACTTGGGGGACTTGGGGCAGAAGCTAATGGTAATTGATTTGTAATCTTTTCTGTTGTTTATGGTGCCATTACCGTCCATTTCCTTCTACTTGCCTTCTTCCGAACCAATCGAAGAGCCACTGATGTTTGTAGGAAGATGATGCACAGTAAAAGATGTTTACTGATTGCAATTTTGTGACACAGTTTACAGAAGCTTTTTCTGAACTTTTTTTGTGCATCAAGAGTTCTGATCAGGGTTTCCATAACTCAGTTTTTTCTGATTATTTTCTCTCGAGTCTTATTTGGTGTCTTTGTTGTATACTAGGTTTGCTAGAATTGACACTGTAACCTTATACATGCAGCTAACTGGATGGATGGCATACCATACATGATACGAAGGCGAAAGTCGGAGACTTTTCGTGCACAATATATAGACAGCAAAGAACTCAGGTATATGCCTATTTACCATGTGATATTCTCTGCAGTTGCATCTACTTACTTGCTATTTGCTAATATGAAATGTCAGTGTTTGCTGCCCAATTCCTTTGGCAGTCTATTATCGCTATTGGCGTTTCGAGAAAAGTGTGTGTAGTTCTGCCTGAAGCCATAAACTGATTGAATTTCTGTTTCATGCAGAATTTGTGCAGGGACATGGAATGTTGCAGGGAAGCTTCCACCTGATGATTTGGACATCAAAGATTGGCTAGATATGGAGGAGCCTGCTGATATCTATGTTCTTGGGTATGTCTATACCAATGTATAATGTGCATTGATATAATTGATTGCTAATTAAGTCTGATTTATGTAATTCTATGTAATATTTTAAAAAGCTGCACCTTATATACAATGTACTCCATGCTTGCAGTTTTCAGGAAATTGTTCCACTAAATGCCGGAAATGTCTTTGGAGCTGAGGATAGACGACCAGTTCGGAGATGGGAACACATAATTCGAGAAACACTCAATAAGATTCAGCCAGCTAAAGAAAAATACAAATGCTATAGTGATCCTCCTTCACCATCTAGATTCAAACCATCAGATGATTCTCTGGTCATTGAAGATGAGCTATCGTCCGAGTCTGATAGTGACAGTGACGAGGAAGTTCATCCAATAGATGATCAGTCCTTTGCTTTCGCTTACAGTAAAGATCAATTCATTGAAAATGGAAATGTTCAAGAAAACAACTTTACATCTCAGTCAGTCACATTTTCCGATGAAATCATGAAACAAGAAGAGAGTACTCCGAAGCAACCCTCCTTGGTATTGTCTAATATGTCTCGCCATTTAAGCTTTAAAAATCTTGAACAAAATTCGGAAACCTTTGTAAACCAGAAAAAAAGGCTACTGAAGACACTAAGCAGCTCAGAAAGAATTGGACTGATATGGCCGGAGCAGTCACTAGACACATTAGCCCATAGCATAGAGACATCAAAAACATTCAACTCTGTTAAATCTTTCAAAACATGCAATTCTTTCAAGTTTGATCATGAATATTGCAAAGATGCTTCAGGTCCACTCATGACTCCGGCAATAGATGTGGAATCTCTTATAGCTAGAAAGAGAAGGTCATCCTTTGTTAGGATCATAAGCAAGCAAATGGTTGGCATATTGCTTTCTGTATGGGTACGAAGAAGCCTGAGGAAGCATATTCAGAACCTGAAGGTGTCAACTGTTGGAGTAGGTGCCATGGGCTATATAGGCAACAAGGCCAGTTTCTTCGAGGAATTGTGCATTATTGACATGACAATTCAGTATATTTATTTTATAGATATATCCTACAGCGTTACTGAAATTTTCATTCATGAATTTGCTGCACTATCTCTCCTTTTTGATGAAGTTGAATTATACATAATTCTGATATTGTGCGACATGCTTAGAGTTGTACGATATTGCTCTGTGATACAAATCTTAAAGTTCTTTAATATTGAAAACACAGTTTTCTTGGAACATTGATGTTAAAACTTTGGTTTCTAATTTCAGGGATCCGTATCAGTCAGCATGTCTATATATCAGACACTTTTTTGCTTTATATGTACTCATTTAACTTCTGGAGAAAAGGATGGAGATGAGCTACGTAGGAATGCTGATGTGCAGGAAATTCACAAGCGAACAATATTCAATTCATCTTCGGATGTTGCAATGCCCAAAACAATCTCTGAGCACGAGTGAGCGAATCAGATCCATCTTCTATATACAAAACTGTCCAGTGATTCCATGGTGCTAATGCCATATTTGTTTACCTTGCCTAGAATTTTCAAGAGCATGGAAAATTATACATTTTTAACAATTCACCATCTAATTGTGACTATGTACATCCAACTAATTGCAGATATTTTACAAGCAGCCTTGAACTGATTTAGCTTTACAAGTCTCTGTATGTGCTTCTAAATTTCTGATGGTTGCTTGTTTTCTTATGAGCATTCTGAAATTTTTTTCCAGGAGGATTATCTGGTTAGGAGATCTAAACTATCGCCTCAATATATCATATGAAAGGGCGCATGAGCTAGTTTCCAGAAAGGAATGGTCTAAATTGTTTGAGAAGGATCAGGTAGGCCCAAATCCTGACATACACATTTTATTTTCTGAAGTTACCTCCCTCCTAAGTGCTAGAAAAGATAAATTTTTTCCCCGACCTTAAAAGAGTTTAAGTGCGAACAAAATGTTTGTACTCGTATTCAAGATATAAATGATCCAGTTTGAAATGCATATTTTCCTTCAGTAGGCAAAATTCCGGTAAATAGATCTTTCTATTATGAATAAATCAGCAACATAACCTCATGTTCCTAAGGCATTTAGCAAACTGGTTACTTGATCTATACCTGCATTAGCTGTTCTGCATATGGATCACATTTTCAATCTATCTTGCTTAGTAACTATTTTTTTCTTGAGAGAGCTTTGTAGCTATTTACTAGTTTGAAGAAAGTTTTTCTTTTAATGTTTATTCACACTAGAGTTTACCTGTTGAATCATAAATATCTGTTGTCCAATTTCAATATTTTCATCACAGTTAAAAATGGAGTTCAAGAAAGGCCGTGCTTTTGACGGATGGTCAGAAGGTGTGATAAACTTCCCTCCTACCTATAGGTATGAGTTCAACTCAGACAAGTACACTGGAGATGAATGCAAGACTGGAAGAAGAACTCCTGCATGGTATGTAAATTGAACACATCTATCGAACCCATCGGGAGCAATTATTCTCGGACATAACTAGCATATGTTTTAATAATTTCAGACCCTTGTGTTGAAGTGCCAATATTTTTGGACTGTAAGAAACTAGAAAAATGTTGTCACTTTATTCTTTATGAATGGAATTAACTCTTTTCCTTTATAGGTGTGACCGGATTCTTTCATACGGAAAGGGTATGAAGGTAGTAAAATACAAGAGAGTTGAGCAGAAGTTTTCGGATCATCGCCCCGTGACAGCTGCTTTCATGTCTGAGGTTGAGGTTTTCAGTCACAGAAAACTTCAAAGAGCTCTCACATTCACAGATAAGGAGGTTGAAGAACAAATAAATTCAGAGGTCGAATACTGAGTTTGGATCGTGCTCCTTGCGGCTTACCGCTTAACCAGAATTCTTCTTGTTGCATTCGCATGTAAGGCATGTTAATATATCATTGCCAGGGTATTCCTTAGCCTGTGTAATAAGTTCATCAGCAGACTACAACAGTGTAGTGCACTTAAAGTTTCTCATCATGTGTCCAACTTTTAAGCCTGTAAATTTTCACTGTAAGTGTATCATCAGAAGATTTAGAACATCTAAAGCAAATTTTACATATTTCTTCAGCAATCAAGTATATCTTTTCCAACTTTTAATAAATTAATAATGTTAGCTATTGCAGAACACAAGCAATTGGCACTGCTGAATGAAGACCTGATTTTTAACCTGCAATTGCCAAACTTTCTTAACACATGAAAATAAAAATAAAAAACATGATGCAAAAATAAACCTTCTATTACAAGAGAACAAAAAACAGCTGCCCAGAAGCAAAGCCACAAAGGAAAAAAAAGATGCACCAGCCGGGAATCGAACCCGGGTCTGTACCGTGGCAGGGTACTATTCTACCACTAGACCACTGGTGCTTGTTGTTGGGGTTGAAGATTTCATTTTTAAATATGACTGCAACTTCCAGCTCATTTAAATTTCTTGGACAGGCAAAAGATTAAAAATCTTGAGAAAAAAGAAACACAAGCTTTATTAATAATGACAATTCAATTTACAAGTACATTTGATCACCGTGAGTGATGCTCGTTCCATTTATAATGTACAGAAACTAATAACTACACAAGAGTAGTGATCAGCAATCACAATTCAAAACTACAGTATGGAACCTCAGACGCAGGAGTCATCACAGGCAGGCATGATCCAGTGATCGAACAGGCCGCCACGGTTTAGGACGGCGCAGCGCCAGAAGCCAAAGCCGCAGACTTCTTCGACCAGTACTGCCGGAACCTCTGCCTCGCGTACTCCTTGTAATCGAAGTCGATGTCGTTCACATGGTCCTGCAGTCAAATGTGGAAGGATCAAAATTCAAAATCAATGGCATTCTCCATACTGGAACACTACTCGTGATGAACAGGCGAAAAAGAAAGGCGCTCACCGAAATGATTCCCCACAGACCCCAGAGGAGATGACTTGCCAAAGCATACTTGTCGATGCTCTTGAGCAGATCACTGACTTCGGTATCTTCTGGCTTTTCACCTGTTCAGAGATAAGAAGTATGATGAATTTTTTCATGGAAAAAAAAAGTATAATGAATCTTGATGGTGATAGAAGTAAAGTGTTTGTGCTGATCATTTTTAGCATTTATCCTCAATGGACAATTTGGGGTCAAATGCAGTATCTCCATTGCATTTATTGCGATACCTCAAGAAATTTCCATATTATCTGCCATTAAAAGAGGCCAATAAATGCACTCGAGATTCATCCTACAAATTCATTGCGAGATTCTTCCTTAATTTCATCACAGCATTAGTGGCCTTTCCTTGTGAGATTTTGGATTTTATGAACAATTGCAAAGGTAAAAAAGGAAGCTGCTAAAAAGTCAGATTCTAGTTTATCCATTTGGCAAGTGCTTGGAAAATGAAACAAGATTTGGGCTCATCTTAACCAATTTGAATTGTCCAATGTTCCAAATGCAGCAAAAGGAAGCAAATATCAATCATCATACCTGAAGAAGCAAGATATATCTCCACGAATCTCTTCTGCTCCTCGAGATCTATCGGCATAATTGTTCAAGGTTAGAAAGAGAGAAATTATGACAAAAGTCTGATTAGTGTTCTCTTGTGTGCATTACTGACTTCAGAATGGAGAATTCTACCTGGGTATTTGTTGTAGTCTAATACATGAGGTGTCTCTGTGTGGTAGTCCGCCGCCATTTCGCAGAAGTGATTGGCGAAATCATACGCCACAGGGTTGAAGCTCGCGTACTCGTAGTCCTGTGTGTAGGATTAAACAAAACAAAGAGAGTTATGAACACAGATCACCAAAAGGTTGTATCTTGAAATATGAACAGATTGCAGTATTCACATTTTGCGTTGAGCAGTGATGAGTTAGGAACACAGAAGCTTACAATGATGGTAACTGCCATGGTCTCCTCGTCGATCATAATGTTGCCATATTGGAGGTCATTGTGGCAGAAGCCAATCCTCTGATCCTCCGCCGCGAGCTCATTTTCCAGGGCATCGACCTCCTTCTCCACCACGTCCAAGCAAAACTCTTCTTCTTCTTCAGCTGTGCAGAGGTTTCTGGCAGCCTTCAGCCAATTCCTGAGGGGTTGACCATGTCGGGGGATCAAAATTCGCAGAAAGCTTTTGATGCAAAATTTGCATCTTTTTGCCAAATATGAATCCAAGTCTTACCTCAGACGGTCCCAGAGGAGCACACTTCTGGCGCCGGGCATGTCGAGCCCATGGAACTCGCGCAGCTTCGCGGCGATCAGAGCTGATACTTCCAGGTCGCGAAGGTCAGCTGCGGAAAGTGTCTGCAGAGCAAATGAAGACTCGTTATGGCGTGAAATTAAACTACATGTTTCTGTAATGATTCAGGATAATGTTTTCTGAACAAAACCATTGACTGTTTCAATGCTGATTGAAAAAAAAAAGTCTTCAAGTGGGTGAACTAGTTGCAGAAAAGATTGAATCTTTAGTGTTCTTAATTCGTGCATAAATGGATAACTTTGACAGATGGGGGCAAGAACAAGATGAGAGGAAGGGCGCTGTTGTGTTCGTACCCTGGCATGGATGAACTCCTCGACGCGGCCGTTGGGGAACCGGCCGAGGAGGCGCGGCCCCTGGCCGTGCCGGGACATGCACTCGAACGTGCGCACCTCGTCGTCCCTGTCGAAGAACGCGTCCACGCCCTCGCCGTAGATCCTGACGAGCACCTTCCGGGGCCTCTCGTCCCGGCCGCCGCTGGCCGGCCAGACGATCTGGTAGACCTCGTTGGTCATGGCCCCCTTCAGCTGCATCACCTGCAGCGCCCCGCGGTCGGCCACGTCGCTCCACCCGGACGCCAGCCTGTGGAGCACCCCCCGCGCCTCCTTCGGGATCCTCACGTCCTCCCCGCCGCCGGCGACCAGCGTCTCTCCGATCTCGACCGCCCCCATCTTCAGTCCTGCTGCTCTCCGGCAACAATGATCACCAAAGAAAAGGGGGTACAAAAAATGTAAAAAAAATCCAGAATCCAACAAGAAACGAAGAAATCAAGCTGACAGACCTCTGGAGTTGGAGATTCTTGTCGAAACAGGAGGGAAATGAGTGGGAAGAAAAGGGAAAAAAATATCCAAGAACAGGAAGGATTAGTTTTCTCTCTCTCTCTTGTTGTTGTTGTTGCTGTTTGTTCTGATCAGTTGACACGGAGAGAGAAGAGATATAGAAGAAGAAGCCTGCCGACGAGTGGGAAAGCGACGCGTGGAGTAACAAATCTAACCGCGTTCACGCTGCTCGAGGTTGCTACGGGTACTACTATTTATAGAAAGGGGTGTGGGCCCCGCAGTCCTCGCTGGCGGCATTAGATTCTGGCCCACCAGAATCTTACACGGTGGGACCCACACGTAGGTTGAGATTGACTTGGGATCCCGCACGCCACGTCGGACAAGTACTCACGTGGGCTCCCGCCTGGGAAGGCGCCACGTGGGGATGCCTGGCGTGAGATGACGCGTGGCGTTTTGTTTGTGGCTTCATTTACGTGTGCGAGTGTCCTGTGGACTTTTGTGATCGCTTCCAGTCGAGCGGGGAACCCGGACACAAAAAAAAGAAAGATTGAAAGATCACGAAATCTTTCGCCAAATTTGCGTGGCAAATAATTCACATTATCTTGATAATAATAATAATAATAATAATAGTAGTAATAATAATATGAAAAATCTGTTTTTTCTTTTTATGAGATAAAAGAAAGGTCGTTGGCGCGGACGAAAGCTTATCACATTGGACCTCAATTTTAATTTTCTAGTTTCCATGGATCCGACAACGTAATTTAAAGCATATATGAGAGAGAGAGAGTCATGACATATGGAAGGAACTATTAGCAAGTCATACATGTGTCATCATGATGATCTTCTATTGCCTTGTCGCAGAAGAAAAGTTCTAACATGAGAGAGAGAGAGAGAGAGAGAGAGAGAGAGAGAGAGAGAGAGAGAGAGAGAGGTCAAATAAATATCTATCTTAATTAACTAAACTGAATTTTATTTTCCCAAGCGTTAGTGTCCAATTAGTCGAGAGATCTTTTCTTCTTTTTTTTCTTGCACCTGTAGAATTTGTCTTTGTTTTTAAGAGCAAATCAGATTTTTTTTTTCATCTTAGTAGATGTGGTGGTGAAGTAGCTATCAAGCATTTATAGAGACATATAACGACCAACTTTTCTTCTGATGTGGATGGACATTGCTGATATGAGCTATGAGCTCTTTGCTTGTTGTTTAAGAGAATGAACACTGGTAGACTTTCCACACAGCATTTGTCTCTCTCCAAAATAGCATGCTAGATAGTAAGAGACTTATCTTACACGGCAAAATGCGTGGAGGCATACATACGAGGTGTTAGGGAATTCGCAGTAGTTATTGTTTGATAACATGAGGAGGTAATTATTAACTTTTGCCGGGAGCTTAACTTTTATTATACATACAAGTAGACAAATTATATATGTGAGTAGAGAAAAAGTCAAATTTGCGATTAATTTTTATAAAGAAAAAAAATTCATATCAAATTGCAAATTCTCAAATTAAGACGAATTTTCTGCAGTCTCCAATTTGAGACGAGTTATTTAATAGCCATAAATTCGATGAATCATTCTTTGTCCGCCTCAAATTGGGACAAATCATTTGTTCGCCTCAAATAGAGACAGATTATTTGTTCATCGCAGATTGGGATGGACATGTTACGTCTTCATTTATGATAATTTTTTTTGTAGTTATTTTGTTCGCCTCAATTTGCATCTCATAAATTCATCTCAAGATGAGGGGATCTTATTTGCATCAAAATTGAGACTATTTTTTCGTCTTAAAATATTCTATTTATATCCCTTGTCCTCATAAGCTCTTTTCATTTATTTCATTCTTTCTTCTTATTAATCGAGATTTTACTATTTTTTTTCTTCTTTGAGCTCGCCGCCGATTCTTCTTTGAATCACCTCCTCCATTGACGCCGATGATCTTCCCTCAGCGACCTATTGCATCGTGGGCGGTGATCTACTTGCACATGGCTGAAGGATCGGGATGGCACCAAGAGGGGGAGGATGAATTGGTGTATTAAAATTTTTTTCTGATTTTACTCTAATAGAATGGTTTAGTGACAAGCGTCCCGCAAGCGCACGGGGCCTTGTTGTAGTAATAAATATCGATCCCACGAGGAAGCGGCCAAGTACTAGAATTATAGTCTCAAGTTGTTATCTAGACGATTAGGATTAAGAGAGAAAATACTAAATTATCAAGTATACTAAAAAGGATGAAAATAAAAGAAGTAAACAATTAACTATTAAGATTAGAATAAATATAGGAGAGAAATGTCCTAGGGTTTCGAATCCATTTAGGTAATCATGCAAGGGAGATAATGATATAACATGTATTAGACTCTTGCTTCACTCAAATAATCAT
>LTAE01007854.1:0-13940 GCA_001647135.1 Pontederia paniculata | reverse complement strand
GAGAGAGAGAGAGAGAGAGAGAGAGAGAGAGAGAGAGAGAGAGAGAGCAACTCTGATGCCTTGGGTTTGGGGGAGAAAATAATGAGAGCCCCCTTTTTCTCTACCCTTTTATTTATAGGGGTTTCTAGGGCCTAATCCAAGTCAAAGTTAACTTATTCCCTCCTATTTTATGATTAGGAGTCCTTTAAAACTAATTTGGGTAGAACTAGGAATATTAAAAGATTAGGATAATAATTTAACTTTGATTCTACTTATCCTTTTGTTAATCCTAATCCAATTATATTTGTTTTTCTTATCTTATCTTATCTTTCTACATAATTATTATTTTATTCTTATTTAAAACTGGGGTGTTACATCATAGCCTCCAAAAATGAATTCGTCCTCGAATTCTTCCTTGGGCTTCTATCAACCTAATGTTTTAATTTTCATTTGCTTTAGGTGAAAATATTTTATTATTTCTATTAGAAATAACCTCATTAGGAATTTACCCTATCTTTAGCCGATCAATTGGGTTCAAGGTGCACACCTTCGGGTTCAGCCTCCATGTTGTACACCCTGCCTGTCGTAAGGGTAGGAGGGTCTCTTGCTTATCGCGCATCTTGATCTCTCTTCTTTCAGTTTGGGCATTCTCATGCATAGTGGCCTTGCTTCCCGCAGTTAAGACATGCACCTTTCTTAAGGCGACATTCGCTTGAATGGATCCTCTAGCAGTGTAGGCAAGGTCTTCTTTCATCTTGTTGTTGTCGTTGCTTATCTCGTTGTGGGTAGGGATTAGAATGTTCTTCGTGGCAGTCATCCCTCCTCGTAGGAGCCTTGGCTGATCGCCTATCATCCCATCTGTCTTGAGTCATAGCTTTCTCCTTTTGAGCTTTCACCCATTCCTGATGCTCTCTTTCCAGTTCGAAGGCAAGTTCTTTGGCATCATCCATAGTCTTGCAATTCCCACTCATGACCTTGGCCCTTAGTCCCGAATGTAGCCCATTGACAAACCTCTTGGTCCTCGACTTCTCATTTTTGTTCAGGAGGATGCTGCTTGAGTAACCTCTCAATGGTGTCCTTTGACTCCTCACGTTGGTGTTCCCTTTGGGCAGCCCTCATCAGACTAGTTAGGAATATATCACGATCTTGAGTCGATGGGATTACATACTCCTCCGTATGATTTGATGGTGACTGCTCTGGAGGAGGAGGAGGAGCTCGTCTATTCACGGAAAGTCGTGAAGGCATCTATACACAATAAGTATGTTACTACCGTTAGCAATAAGATCTATACTATGTCCCTAGTCTAACCTTTACTTGATCGTGTGATGACAGTTCGTGATGCTTGCACATGATCCTTAACGACTTAGGGACAGCTAAGAAGTGCCCCTCGTTAGGCTCTGATACCTTCTGTAACGCCCCCAAATTCATACTCCGCCATTTGGCAGAAACAGACTTATAACGCTACCAACATACATCTTTGATCTGACTTTAGATCATAATACATAAGGCGGAAGCCAATACTTTAAAAAAATAGCATAACTAATCTAAATAAAATATCCTTTTACATGGTTCCATAAAGAAAAGACATAACTTAATGAAAATAGATTTGACTCAATCTAGAACTAATCATGTGTAGCCACCACATCACGACCGCCTGCATCGCTTGTACCATCACTTATTCATTCTCATGTTCGCCTGCAGGATCAATAGCAGGGGAGACAATATCCCATGAGCAATAAAGTCCAATATGTAAAAGGTAATAATAATTTAATAGGGTAAATCATATATGGAGATACAATTAGGGAAACAATCAATAACTTAACTTTACCTTTTACCTTCTTATCATTATAATAATTTATCATCCTTTAGTTCAATTATTACCTTTGGTCCATCACTTACAAGAAGATCAGTTGCATCTCTCTCATGATGCCCATATTATTTCATCAATAGGTTCAAGCCAAGTGAATATCCTCTTTGGACCACATTATTCATCTTTAATTATCTTTTCGTTCTTTATTTAAACAATACAATCTTTAATGAACCTTTACCAATCGTGAAGGTCGTTGGTTTTGATCATGATGCCAATAAGGCTAGCTAGGCCTTGGGGCCTCTCTCTCCATGATCCAAATATAACGAGATTGGAACTAGTCCCGAAGGACCCTCAATCCCCGAAGAAATTGGTTAATAACAATCGTGGGGAATCAACTCATACTCTTCACAGATAAATTCAATCACATGCAAAATCCATTTTATCTCCTAATCAAACTCTAGGTTAGGACTCAAACAATCATGGAAACTAAATTAGGAACACGACCCGCTTCCCTCCGGGGCACGGTCCATTTTCTGTACACGCATCATACACATATGAGATACCCTAAGATTGATCCTCCTTAATTACATACCTTAATTATTTACCCTTCTTCCTTCTTCAATTTATGTTTCTTGCTCTCACGTGTATGACCTCCTCTTTAGTCCACCGAGAGAGAGAGAGAGAGAGAGAGAGCAATTCTGATGCCTTGAGTTTGGGGGAGAAAATAATGAGAGTCCCCTTTTCTCTACCCTTTTATTTATAGGGGTTTCTAAGGTCTAATCAAAGTCAAAGTTAACTTAATCCCTCCTATTTTGTGATTAGGAGTCCTTTAAAACTAATTTGAGTAGAACCAGGAATATTAAAAGATTAAAATAATAATCTGACTTTGATTCTACTTATCATTTTCTTAATCCTAATCCAATTATATTTATTTTTCTTATCTTATCTTATCTTTCTACATATTTATTATTTTATTCTTATTTAAAACGGGGGTGTTACTGGTGGGATGTTGAGAACAATGAAGTTATGTGGAAAACATTCAACACTTGGTGTTCAAAAAGATTATATTCTATTTTAGCAGTTGTATGAGCATCACAAATTTAGCCTATTGGATTAGCGAGACTGCATGAATCGAGTTGCTTTCTAAATGGTCCACTTAGGCGTACAAAAATAAATGTGAAAAATCCAAGTCTAATCACGCATCTTACCTGAGGGTTGTGTACATGTTGGTGGTTGTATATCTAGCACTAACACTTCCCAAAAAAATGATATGTTAAAATATTTTAATATGTTATGTTTAAATATTTTTGTTTTAAATTAATTATTGATAAAATTTCATTCAGGAATTGGATCATAAGAAAATAAAAGGTGATTGGGTTTTAGAATTTGCAAAGACGACATATGTAAGATAATATTTAGTTTAGCATTTACTTTAAAATTTTGTTTTACAGCTAATTTTTTCATCTTTAAAATCATATTCAGGAAAGTTATAAAATCAAACAAGTGGAGCATATCATTCAAACTACATAGGAGGGAGGCACGCCGAGGCAAACTCAAGAACTTTGGAGGGAACATGTCGGCACGAATAAAAATTGTGTAAGACTTAGTCTTACTTAGGATCAACATGTAGTCTATGCTGGATTATTCAACTAAATAACTAAAATGACGTGTTGACAAACAACTTAAACAAAGGGATAATTTACGGCAACAAAGAATTATAAAAAATTGAACGAAAGAAACACAATATGCAATGATGAATGCAACAATAGTTGCAAGAGGAGATGGAACAAGCTCGACGAGCACAAAAAGATGAAAAAAAAGATAAAACAAGTGATGAATAGGCGAACATCTACTAATGAAGATATAGATGAAGATCATTGGTAAAATACATTTCTAACATTTTAATTTATTGTTTTATTTGTAAGATTATTTAATTTTTTTGCAATGGATATATAATCCATCTAAATTTGAGACGGACCAACTAACCGTCTCAAGTTGGGTCAGACACAATTCGTCTCATTTTGAGATGTGCCAATGTCCTTCTAAAATTGAGGGGGATTATATATCCGTTGCAAATAATTAAATAATTTAATATAATAAAATAATGAATTAAAAATTTAGAAATGTATTTTACAAATCATCTTCATCTATTGATAAGTCATATAAATTCATACACTTAGATATTATAACTCCTTTTTTTATGGCATTGTGGTGTATATTATGCTTCATTCTTATTCATTTTCAAAAAATATTCGGAGTCTACACCATGTTTTATTCATTTGCAGGAATTAGGAATAAGAGAAATCCAAAGCCTCACTACGGTCGAGACGTAGGCCCGACCGTAGTCACATGTTGTGGATTGTGAGAACTCGAGCTTCCAACCTGTAGCGATCTAAAGCAAGTCATAGAAATATGGGTTGGACATGTAGCGATGAAGATGAAGTTGTTGCAAGTGAATTGAGCCTGTAGTGTACAACCAAGGGCCATAGTGCATTTACCTGGAGCCGTAGTGCACCAAATGCGACCGTAGCACACTTGCATGTACCGTAGCGGACCTGACCAAGACGTAGCATGCTGACTTCATTTGTAGCGAAAATGGGAATGTGTCGTAGCAGTTGTAGCACATTCATTTCAACCATAGCATGTTGATTTGATCTATAATGGTTGGTGGCATCATAGAGAATGATATAGAAGTGGTTAATTAGGGTTTATGGGGGAGGCTGGTTTTTATGAATTTAGGAGGCTATTTGACATTTTGCACTTGTTAGAGTTATTGAATGCTTTGTTTAGATTTGAAATGTTTAAACTGTTTATTTCTGGTTTTAATGCAATATCTCATTTTAGTTCCTATCTCCTTTCATCATGTGTAACTAATCATATTTGTTTTAGGGTTAGACGAAGTTTAGTATTAGGTGTTTTGACAAATGATGATGCATGTATTATGATTCTTTTGCTTAGTGAATGAAGTGTTAAACCTAAATAAGATTAGCTATCTTATTTGGGTTAATTTAGGTTATCGAATGATGAAAATTGTATCGATCAATTAGTAGGTTCACTGTAATAACTGAAAAAAAAATAAAAAAAAATATATAAAGAAGTGCCAATGCCAAACAACACCAACGCATTGTGAGGAGGGGGCACCTGCTGCCCCCCTCAAACAGTGAAAGAGGGGGTGGGAGCCTATAAAAGGAAACTGCACCCCCATTCAAGCCAGGCGGTAAAGAAGAGATGAGAGGAACTAAAGAAAAAAAGAAAAAAAAAAAAGAAAAGAAGAAAAGTGAGAGAAGGAAAAAGGAAAAAAAAGAGAGTAAGAGAAATACTAGGTCATTTTGGTATCATCATCGAGCTTGGAGAAAAAGATTGTAGAAGAACGGTGAACTAATAAATTGAGGTATATGGTAGGGATCCAATTGTCAAATTTAAGATTATTTATTGTTATAAGTTAAATGTTGGTTGTTATCGGTGATTCGTACCGCACCTAAGAACTAGTTGTACCTTTTAATAATTAATAAAATAATTATATATTATTATTTATATTTAACTACTATTAATTCTAATTATTATTGTTATGTTTGTAATCATGCATTGGTTAATTATTATTTTCTATTATTAATTTTTAATTAATTGACTATCGTTAAATTATAAATAATTATGGCTAATTGCATTATTGATATTGTTGATAACATAAGTCACATTTTTTTATAATATTCACAATTTATGATTAAACATTATTTATCGAATAATTTCAAGACATGTGTTGATGATTGTATTGTGCTTCTAGTATTGATTGTAGAATTGATTGAACCACACCTAGAAGCGTTATTGTATGTACAATCATAATTAGATTTTAAAATTGATAATCATTGATTGTGATTGTAATTGATATATTAAAGATAGATATCTCGATGGATCATATTGTCGGGTGTTGATCTCATCCCAAGATTCTCCCGAGCCATTGATCATATTGTGGGTGCGCTGATCTCATCCCAAAATTTTCTCGAACCATTGATCATATTGTGGGTTGCCGATTTCATCTCGTGAAATTTCTAAATCATTGATCTATGATCCAAACATGGGGTATTATGGGTATTATGTATTACTCAGGCTTGAACAGCCTTATTGACATCGACATGACCATTTTCTTCAATACATTGATTGATTGAAGTATCGAATATTGATAAATATCATATGCCATATCGGGATGTCTTATTGGGGATGGTTTTAGGAAGTCATAGGAAGGACTTCCAAAATGTCATATGATATATGATAAGAAAAATGAAGTAAAATATAAACTTCATTTATAATTGATTGTTTATGATCTATTGATCATTGATATTCATACATTGTGTACCTATGGATATTTATTGATGCTTATAACATTACTGATAATTGTAAAGCTCGAACACTAATTAAGAAAATAAAGTAAAAGATAAACTTCATTTATTATTGATTAGTTATGAGCTATTGATCAGTAACATTGATACATTATGTACCTATGGGTACTTATTGATGCTCATAAAATTATTGATAATTCTAAAGATCAAATATTAATTAAGAAAATAAAGCAAAAGATAAATTTCATTTATTATTGACTAGTTATGAGCCATTGACACATTGTGTACCTACGGATACTTATTGATGCTCATAACGTTATTGATAATTGTAAATATCGAACATTGATGATTGATAAAATTGAATGATAATAATAATTACCATCATAATGTACTAATAAGAGCAAAGGCGAAACCATGTGCCTCCCTAAGCCTGCATGTGCAGGCACTGGATTAATATTTGTCTAGTATTATGATTTGATATTTCTTCGGATGCTTCAGTGGTTGGTTGTTAGCTTCCTTTGCTCTGTGGTTGCGGGTTCGAAACCGTTTGAATGTGCAATGTTTCTTTCCCTTTTTCCTGCTTTTAAGTATTCATTTTTAATAGTTGTATGGTAATCTCTTTTTTTTTCTTTTACTATACAATTTAATTGTTTTATCAATCGTTATCTAATATTTGTTGTTCAATTCTTTTCATATCTTGATTTCCTTAAATATTAAGAAAATTAAATATAAGTATGTAGTTTTTGGTTTTTTTAAATTTACTCACTCAAGAAAAAGTTTCTTTTAGTCAAGTATTGTGTGGTTTGGTATATAATTTTTTGCCCTATAAATTGTGTGTTTTTAAATTTGCATTTTTTTTGTAAATATTTATTTATTATATATTTTAAAATTATTGATATTGTTGATTGAATAAGTATATAATAAATAATTATACTTTCACTAATTATATCATTATTAATATGTATTTATGAAATAAAAAATCAATTGATGAATAATTGAATTTTATCAATTATTGTATTTCTTTTACTATTGAACATTAATATTTTGGTCATATTTACTTAATATCTTTTTATTTAAAATAACTTATGCAAGTTATTCATGTGAGAGTATATTCTTTATCCCCATTACATATCTTGAGGTGAGAATTTTTAAAATTAAGAAGAGAAGACATAGATATTATAAATTATATTTAGAAATATTTAGTTATATTATTCTTAATGATAAAAAAAGTAATAATAGATATTTGTTTATTCATTTTGAAGCATCAAATATGTATATAATTATATCATTCATTTCTCTGAAGATATATAGTTGTATGCTAAATTTTCGAATTTACGTCAATACAAAATTTTGAATTACAAATATAATAAGTATCAATAACTTTGAATCTCAAAATTTATCATTTCAAAGTGAACCCACTAAAATTATTCTTGGCTCCACCCTTGAATAAGAGTTAGTACACATAGATAACATTGATTATGCTAAAGTATGAGATACATCTAGCCTATTTCTGACTATTGACATTAATTCATATTGATGGAACATAAAAAACGGTATCATGCTAGGGTAGTTCGTTAGCATATTGTTATCATTAATTAATACTTCCATAATGTGCTAAGCAAAGCTAGTATATTGAAAAGTATTGTTATACTAGGATAGTTAACATGCCTAGTGTATTTATTGATTATTGTTGTTTATATTTATTGATATGACCTTATGAGACCAATGTTAAGTCTCTGAAATATATATGACTGCCACATACGACTAATTACAATGAATTTTTTCTGCATTTTGGATCCGTGTAGGTAATCGAGAATGAAGAATAGCGATGGTGCTTCTCTTGAAGTAAAGATTGCACATGGTATATGTATAATATTTTGTATCTTATTGAGTCATATGAGTCATATAGTAATTATATTTTATTATTAATGAACTTTTTAGTTGTTTATAGTTTTATATTGTATATTGTTCATTGTCGTTGCATTTCTGGGATCACCTGATCGCGTGTCGAACATCGATTCCGTCGCGTGTTTAGCTCAGATTTTGGGACATTGCAGTTTGGTATCAGAGCTAAACAAAATGGACATTGTAGCGAGTTATCGATAATAAAGTCTAACATTAAGACTTAAATTGTTATTGATTAAGCTATTAAGTATAAGTTACTAAGTTGCTAAAAGTGAAAAGCTATGGATAAAGCCTGTTATATTGAGTCATCAAGTCGTGACATATTGTTAGAAAACTTGATTAATATTTTATGTTTATAAAGTCTAAAGTTATATGTGTATATGTATATGTTGGTTTCCAAAGTTTATAGTAAAATATTTATTGTCTAAAGTCATATGGTCAAGGTCAAAGGTTATGGTTATTTAGTCATTGGCGATAAAGTAAAAATCTTCTATTGAGTTATAGAAAAATAATAATTTAAGCTTTGAAGACTATAAATTGTGATTGTATAGATTTCTAATTATTGAAATTCCAAAGTCCATGTGCAATCGTCAAAAACATCCACCAAAGACTATTAATGCAATGTGGTAAGTCATTATGTGTATATTGAATTGTTAATCATGTAATACATGGTGAAATATAGCTATTGATAAATGATAAGTATAGAAATGTATTATTATGTTATGACGAGATTAAGATTCCTCTCTCAAAAATATTTCGAGATTGGGAGACTAATGAAAATAAAAATTACAAGACTTTATTAGTTCCATATATTTATGAAGGCAAATTCACATATGTTTATGGAGAATAATGTATCAATCAAACTAGAAGTTGAAAAACAAGACTTGCCAATAAAGATTGGCTCATGTGAGACAGGTTTCTAATGGCAACTGAAAAGAATTAATTTTTGACACATCAAGGAGTGAAAAAAATGGAATATTTGAAAGTTCAAATAAAGAAAATTGTTGTCAAATGAGTATATAAATAAGCTTTTCCCAAAGAATTATAGACCTTTTAGTAAAAGACATAAAATGGCAAGGCAAACGAGCCAATTGAGGAACTCAACTTAAGATAGAATGTAAAGTTCTTAACTGACCTTACTGTCATTGTAGAAGAGACTATAAAACATACTTCATTGTTGATAGAAAAATAAATAAAATAAAAATAATAGAAATGATAAAATGAGGGCCAAAATGACACATAACACAACGAAAGTGATTATAGTAAATTACTAGTTTACTAGCGAGTATATTAATATATTGTATGAAGCGGATGTCATTCATTGTTAATACTGTATATTAAGCTAATGATTAATTATCAATGGAAAATGATATTGATAAGTAATGCATTGGCAAGGAGATACATTATTAATGTTCCCTTGTGATTGATTAATAGTAGTAGTGATAGTAGATTACTATGATATTCGAGTATGGGTTAGCTATCCTAGCATGAAACTAAAGGTTACTATAGTCACGAGGCTCACATAATGCTCAAGATGTGATGCCAAATATTGATACCAAATCTAATCACGAGCATTGCTAAATCTGTGATATTGAATGTACTAGTACAATTCGTATTATCTCGTCGTTTTCCCTAATAGACTTTTGGTACTACTACCAAAAATAGATAATGGGATTAGCATTAAGCTTAGGTCAGAGATTGCACTAGTTATGAAGTAGTTGTATGAATTGCATAATGGAAGGTGAACAAACTGATCTGATCATAAGAACTATTTGACAAAAAAAAACTTTGTCAGATCATGTGTCTTTCCTATGGGATACACAAGTCCAAATTGTAAAGAAAGGATGATAAGTCACTTAGGCTAATTGATTATAGAATATGAAAAAGTGACCATCAAGAAGAAATTCCATTGCCACATAATAGTAACTTATTCGATCAATTGCTATTTTTGGTACTTATAAAGTAGAAAAAAATGATCTATGAATTTAATGAGAAAAGACTAGAAATCCATATAGATTTAAGGAGGTGAAGTTAGCCACCCAGAATTGAAGTTAAGATTTAGTATTTTACCATTTATAGTGATGATGATTGCATCATATTCAAATGAGTATCGATGCAACATGAAAAAATGTGGTTGCATATGTTCCAAGGTAATTTAAGAAAAAATATTGTCCAACCAATGACTCAAAGTTAAGTTCCTTGGAGTTCGCAATAAAGATTAGTTGACAACACCTAAATCAAGAAGAGTTCAAAGTGTACAATAATTACCCAAGAAAAAAATATAATGGTTAAATTTTCAAAAAAAAGTACATATATATAAATATTTATATATTTATATATATGTTTCATCAGTCACAACTCAGTTCCTAATGGCATGGACATGGAAATGAAAATTATCAATGATGCACATAAAGGCCCATTGATATAACCTATTGAAAGAAATACAGGAGTCTGAGCCTTATGATGACTTAGTATGATATTCAACATGGATATCTTAATAAGATAGATAAAGTTTAAAGATTAAATCCAAGATTCTACGAAAGATTTTTTATTTATGTTATTGTATATACTTGCAGAAATAATGATTCTAAATTATAGAGTGCACAAGCAAAAGCATGGTAAATCACATCTTATCATCTACATTTTAAAATAATAAGAGTTCATATACATGCAATAAAGGTTATAACATTTTTTTTAATAAAAAAATTTGGCGTTTGAAATCTTGTATATTAGGTCATATAAACCTCTTATGTGTTGGAGAAAGGTAGGGAAAAATATATTATTATGAAAATCACTAGATCTTATACTACTAAGAAGATCCTTAATAATGATGAAAATTGATTAAATAGAAAATGGAGACTACTTAAAATTGACAAGAGAATTATAAAAAAAAAGAAAATGAAAACAATTCTACACAATTGGATATCGAGTCTTAATAAAAATTTTATTGATAAAGGAGTAAGAAGATTTAACTTGAAAGTGAAATTAAACCCTTACATTAATTGATTCTCTTTCGATATTGGCCAAGCTTAATGAAAAAGGATATAAATTAGCACCACTACCAACTATGAAGAGACTTACATGTGTCTAGAAAGTATTGCCATATTAAGATTCACATATTGACAATCAAAGAATTAAACCTAAAGGAAATTTTAACTCAGAAAGAAAAATCCTCTTAATATATTAAATATTGTGAATAGTAATGGGTGTTACAAATGCGTTAACACTGAAATTGACATGGAAGCATCACTACGAAACGATGTGAGACATGGAAACTCAAAGAACATATGCAAAGGCATTTTCTATATCTCTTTGGTAAGTCTTTAGTGCCTATTATAAATATATATATTGAAAATTTGAGAACAATTTTTTATGTAAGGGGGTAATAATGTGATAACTGAAAATAAATAAATAAATAAATAAATAAATAAATAAAAAGTGCCACCGCCTTGTGAGGAGGGGGCACCTGCTGCCCCCCTCAACCAATGAGAGAGGGGGTGGGAGCCTATAAAAGGGAACCCCCACCCCCCATTCAAGTCAGGCAGCAGAGAGGAGCCAAGAGGAACCAAAAAAAAAAGAAAGAAGAAAAGTGAGAGAAGGAAAAAAAAGGAAAGAAATAGAGAGTAAGAGAAATAGTAGGTCATTTTGGTATCATCGTCGAGCTTGGTAAAGAAGATTATAAAAGAATGATGAACTAACAAATCGAGGTATGTGGTATGGATCTCATATTTAAGATTATTTATTTTTATAAGTTAAATGCTGGTCGTTATGGGTGATTCATAGTGCACTTAAGCACTAGTCGTAACTTTTAATAATTAATAAAAAAATATATTATTGTTTATATTTAATTATTGATAATTAGAATTATTATTAATCGATAATTGTTAGTAATCATGCATTAATTAATTATTAATTATTTATTAGTAATTATTAATTAATTGATTATCATTAATGATAAATAGTTATGGCTAATTGTATTATTGATATTGTTGATAACATAAGTTACATGTTTTTATAATAATCATGATTTATGATTAGATATTATTTATCGAATAATATCATAACATGTATTGATGATTGTATTGTGCTTCTAGTATTGTAAAATTGATTGAACAACGCCTAGAAGCATTATTATGTACAATTGTAATTAAGTTTTAAAATCCATAATCATTGATTGTGATTGTAAATGATATATTGAAAATTGATATCTTGATGGATCATATTGTGGGTTACCGATATCATCCTGGGATTCTTTTGAATCATTGATCATATTTTGTGGTGCAAATCTCATCCCATGATTCTTTTGAACCATTGATCATATTATGGGGTGCTGATCTCATCCCAGGATTCTCCCGAACCATTGATTATATTGTGGGGTGCCGATCTCATCTCGGAATATTCCTAAATCATTGACCTATGACCCAGATGTGGAGTATTATGGGTACTATGTGTTACTTAGACTTGGCCAACCTTATTGACATCGAGATGACCATTATCTTCAATACATTGATAAATGAACAAAATTGATTTCTTTATTGAAGTATTGAATATTGATAGATATCATAAGACATATCGGGATGTCTTATTAGGGGCGACTTTAGAAAGTCGTAGGAGGGATTCCAAAATGTCATATGATATATGATAATAAAAATGAAGAAAAAGATAAATTTCATTTAGTATTGATTGGTTATGAGCTATTGATCATTGATATTCATACATTGTTGTACCTATGGGCATTTATTGATGCACATAACATTATTGATAAATCACCGGGGAGGAAGAACACTCATAAAATGTTGTGAATTTGGTTGCTTTCAGGATCGATTTCTTGGTGCCAAATTCACACCCACAAAGAATCCAGAGTCACAAGATTGCAACTCGAGCTCTACCTCTCAAACCAATGCATAAAACTTCTTCTCGCACCTGTCAGTTCTAGAAGGCACTTCTTAGATTCAAAACCTCGCAACTACTAAACTGAGTTAGAAGAATAGCCAAAGGGGTAGCTCACTGCTCTCGTAGAATCCACATCCTTTTGGGCAGTGATTGAGAAGGTATTCTTTCACTCAATTAGTAATGATGACAACTTAATTTCTTGATCTTTGCCATCATCATAAATATCTAATGCTTTTTAAGTGTTATACAAAAACGATAACAAGAACATCAAAAATCCGATTCTTTCTTTAAATGCATGTGCATATAACTTTGTCACTATCCTTTCATATCGGTATTGTAAACAAATTTGAATTATAGTCTCTTGTTCTATATAAATGCATGAACACCGCATGCCAATGACCTCTCATTTTACTACTGCACTAGAACACCTTTTCTCTTGAGATGCATCAGTCCTTAAGGTTCATGTATCACAGAAAAAATAGAGAAAAGTTTTCAACTCAAATCCATTCAAATTATCACACAAAAGACACTAGATATAAATTTAGAGAGCCAACAACATTAAAAGAACATGATGCACTATTTTAATCAAAATAAACCAAAGTATGAATTGTCACGAGAACATATTGCTAGCTTAGGATTTTTAGATAAAGGCTAGATGAAAGTGGTGTCATAGTGACAAACAAGGCTAGATTAATGCTAAAGGTTACTTATAAGTAGAAGGAATAAGAGCCTGTTTGGCAAAGCTTATAAGTAGGTTAAAATTACTTATAAGTAATTTTTAGAAAATCTACATGTTTGGTAACTAAAAAAATATACTTATAAGTTGTTAGGTAACTACTTATAAGTTGAAATAAAATAAGCAGGATCCCCCTTGCTTATTTTAAAAGTTGTTGGCTTATTAATTTTAACCAACTATATTACTGTTTTATCCATATTTTTAATATTATTATCATATAACTTTAAGGATATATTAGTCAATATTTATTTTAACAAACATTATAACTACTTATTGATATTAT
>LTAE01007852.1:0-18102 GCA_001647135.1 Pontederia paniculata | reverse complement strand
AAGTGGAGACTTCACCAAAGCAGTGGTCGACCGAGGCAGGTGCAGTGGATGATCGAGGAGTAGGTGAAGGTATTGTACTTGCATTAACGGCTAATTTTCTGAGTGTGATAATTAGGTCGTTAGTGCAGAGTATATATTGTAATCCCAAGAGTCTTGGGAAGTAACTTTGGAAAATATTCAGTGAGATCATTGAGCGATAAAAAGCCTTAGTTCCCCTTCTGCGATTCGATTAAAGAATTCAGGATAGAAGGGATCGAGAGTTCTGAGTGAATTGTAAGAGGTTGTCTCCTTGTACTCGAGCAAGAAAGGAGAAGTTTGTAAGGGAACCTTCGCCCTTGAAGGAGTTAGTGATCTCCGGAGATCTCGAGTGCGAGAAGACTGGAGCGGGGACGTAGGCCAGGAGTTCGACCGAACCTCGTCAACAAACCTTGTGTTCGTGTGTTTGTTTGTTTCTTCTATGATCTCTCTCTCTATCTACTTTCCTTTGAACTTATATGCTTATGCTGAATTTAATTCCATAACAGAAGTAGTAAAAGATTTTATACACCAATTCACCCCGCCCCCTATCCTGGTGCCATTCAAATCCTACACAGTTGAAGATGAATATATGGCTGTTGGAAGTTGTTGTGCACAATTGTTATGGATAAAACAACAACTTCTAGAGTATGCCATAACATGTGAAACTATGCCATTAAAATGTGGCAATACTAGTGCAATAGAGATGACAAAGAATCCTTTACATCATTCCAGGACTAAGCACATTGATTTAAGATATCATTTCATTTGTGAACATGTATCTCACAAAACCATCTTTATAGAATATGTCCCAATTGAGAAACAACTAGCTGACATATTCCCAAAATCCTTGGGAGGAGACAAGTTTAATATGCTGAAGAGAGAAATTGGGATGTTGGAATTATAAGCCTAATGAACAACTCAACTTATTGGTGGTGTGGCTATGCAAGTGTCACTGATTAATAAAGTTGTAAATTAATTGTATTGCACAACACATACATGGTGTTCAACTATTTCATCTTATGATTATTTCTCTTTTATCTTCTCGGTAGATGTCCACCCAAGATTGGATTGTAGAATACCTTGAGTTATAAATGGTAAAGTTAAAGTATATTGTGTATAGGTTTTGGCCACAAGTTTCGGATGTCCACTCCATATATTTCGGAAATTCAAAATATTGTTGATATTTAATGATCCCGAGCATCAGGCACCCATTGTCAATTTCTGGGTGATCAATGTCAATAGGTTGTGCACTAATCTGGAATATCCCAAGTTTCGGTTGATCACTCTATGCACTTAGGGCGACCTCTGTTTGAAACCCATAAATGTGTTCCGAGGTTTAGGCACCCAATGTTTGTCCTTCGGGCGCTCGAAGTTAAACCAAGTGCTCAAATCTAGGCCGAGCATAGGACACACACTATTTTCATTCGTACGACCAATGTGACTATGACACAAAATCCCTACATATAGTGGGCCATCCTTAACCATTCTCTATCTTTGGATTATTCTCAAAGAGCGACCTCTGTTCTTCCACTCGGAATAAATTTCTTGAATCCGAGCATCTTTCGAATCTCTCGTGATCATTCGCGCTCTGGAAATAATCAATGTCTTCACAAACAAAGATTCAAAAAACTAGATAAACCTAAAATCTCATCTCTCTGCATTTTTTACTTAGTTTTTTAGGTTTTCCTTTCTAAGTCCTAACTAAACCGACATCTTGCTGTTATTGTAAATTATATTCACATGATCAAATCTTTTTTTTATTTCCATCATTACTCTAAGTCCTTCTTGTACTAGTCCTTCTGAATTCGAACTCTTGATTCATCATTCATTTTGATCCTATCACTGTGCAACCCAAGTGTTTGTCGATTTGTCTGAGTAACTCCCTCTTCAACTACTTTCATCATGTCCCCTGTTAAGAAAATTGCCCAGAAACAACAACCTCCCAAAAGGCCCTCTCAACTCAAAAGGAAAGAAACAGGAGAATCCTTTTCACAAGCCCCACAATCAACGAAAGATCAACTACCACCTCCAAAGAGGAGAGATAGAAGAGAATCCTCTTCTCAAGCTCCAGAACAACCCCTAGACAGATGAGAGTCCTCTCAGATCCAACAAACCTCCCAAGCACTAGACAGAGAAGTCCCCTTCCATCATCCTAAGTTCATTAGTGAAGTTGTCTTAAACCAATACCCACTCCTCTATAATGACCAAAGAACAATTGAGCCACAACACTCCATTGATTGGGAAGGTCTCCAACTCCCTAGCCTCAAAGATACTTTTGAGCAATGTGATTGGCTCAAATTTCTTGATCTTGATGAGCCCGTTTATCCTTATATTATCAAACACTTCTATGTCAATCTAACCTATGATGCCACCCACCAAGAAATCAAGTCCTATGTGTATGGTAGACAATTTTTCATAACTAAATCCAAGTTAAATGAAATCCTTGATACCCCTGGTTATCCTTACATTAACTTTGCCCCTATGCACTAACCTCATACTTCTTACATTCAATATCAATCAGTAGTAGCCGTGAATGGAGGAAAAGTAGATACTTTTATTCAAGGGTCATTTCACAAGTACCTTAGTCCAAACATGAAAGCTATCCACCATATCATCACCCATGTAATCGTTCCTAAGGCTGGCCATTTAAGGGGTAAATGTATTTGACCTAGCCATCATTGCTCATCTTGTTGATCCCGATGCCCCTCGTGTCTCACTAGGAAACCTTCTCATCTACCAAATCATAAAAACCAAGGAGAATGTTCATTCCAAATGAACTAAGGGTGCCCATCTCTATTTTGGCACCCTCATTACCTTCATTTTCGCCACATCCTTCGAAACATCCTATTCTCTGACAAGGAAGTTGTCCTTCACTCTACTCGTGGAGATAAAATCTCCTCCTCAACCTCGACAAGGATATGATTAACTCAGGAGACTTCCTAGGACAATGAGCAACCTGCTGGAGCTAAAAATCAGGCAATGAGGATACTAGGAACTCCCCTGCAAATAAAGTCCCCAGGAGACCTACCACTACTTCTCATTCTCATAAACATGCTATACCCTTTGCAGTTGCTTCCTCCTCTTCCACCCAGCCCCCAAGTCGAGAAGCATGAGATTCACTTTGTGGCAAAGTAGATACCTTAATATGTCAGATGAGTCAAGTTATCGACTTGCTGAAGAATGTAAGTGAGCGGCAAGATAGAGTTGACGACATAGGTACTGATTTTTGTGTCCATCGTGCCTTCTCCGACTAACATTAGCGCCAAATGAAAGATTTCATGAGAGCGGTAGGACATAATCCTCATGTAACTCCAACCCATTTTCACCCTTATGATGATTACTGGGGGGGGGAGGCCAGACGAGTAACCATCTAGGAGAGGAAGAAGGCCAAGGCCAAGAAGAGTACCAAGGTGGAAATGACAATGACCATCAAGGAGAAGATGCTGGCCAAGGAAATGAAGACTATGGAGATGACCAAGTTCAAGGAGCTGTTCACTTGTAACCTTTCAAAACCTCAATTCTTTGTGCTGGCCAAGGAATGGTGTATGATATGCTATTTATCTCAGAAATGACATGATTTTGGATATGATTTTTTTTCTATGTTTTGAAATAAGCTTTTCAGTGACAACTTGTAAGCTTTCAAAACCTCAATTTTTAACTTCAGTGAATAATATTCTTAAATTTGAATATTATTAATATACATGTGTCAAGGGGAGAAATGCTTAAAAATTGAGATATATGATTTAAGGGGAGTAAATCTTGATAGTTGGACTTATATTTGGATTAAGGTTCAATGAAGATACTCCCTAGTTAAGTAGGGAGCACCATGTTACCTATATTTTCAACCGTAGGATGTTAGATCTACAGTGGATGTTAAATTTTCTTTCTCTTAAATTTTTTCTCTCACTTAAATCTATCCACCATAGATTTAATATCATACGGTTGAGAAGATAGGTAACATGGTGTTCCCTACTTAATTAGGGAGCACCTCCATTTTTTCCTTTGGATTATTATCTGAAACTAACCCTAAGTCACTCATCAATAATTTGTAATCATCAAAAAGGAGAGATTGTTGAATATAAGATCTCGAGATTATTTTGATGGTCACAAATTAATGAGGAAGCTTAATTATACTAATGATTTTCGATTTGATGTGTGAAGTAGATAGGATTTTTACTTCTGTCAGTAATAAGTCATCCAAAGGTTGTGGAACGATCGACCTATGTATAGAGATATAGACATGTCGTCCTAAGTGTTTGAAGATGGTGACTAATGGCAAGAGCCGAAAGCTGAAGTTCTGAAGCTAAGTATAGAAAGGTCGTCCAAAGCTAGAGATTGGATGACCAATGACGAACTCGAGTTATTAAATGACATACAATGCTCAAGATAGGTCGCCCGATGTGTACGTGTGAAGTTAGTGGGTGACCGAAGGTTCGAGGTCAACCGTTCAACGGCTAAAAACGCGGGCACTCTAGGGTTAAGTGGACGCCCTATGAAGAAAGGAAGTAAAGGCATTTTGAGGTGAAGCTAAGTTAGGTCGCTCAAAGTGTTCAATGCAAAGTCAGTGGGCGACCGAAGTAATTCAGGAAAAAGAAAGGTCGCCCAAAGTATTCAGTGCGGAATCAGTGGGCGACCAAAGAAATTAAAAGGAAAAAGAAAGGTCGCCCAAAGTATTCAATGCGGAATCAGTGGGTGACCAAAGAAATTAAAAGGAAAAAGAAAGGTCGCCCAAAGTTTTCAGTGTTGAATCAGTGGATGACCGAAGCAATTCAGAGGAAAAAGAAAGATCGCCCAAAGCATTCAGTGCGGAATTAGTGGATGACCAAAGCAATTCAGAGGAAAAAGAAAGGTCACCTAATGCACTCGTGGAAAATCAGTGGGTGACCTAAACAAGCTTGAAGGAAATAGAATAAGACAAGTTAGGTCGCTTATTGTTGGCTGAACCTCATTAATAAATTTATTGTGTTTATTTTTCTCCTTGCATTTTACTTTACTCGCAATTGTTTTGTGATTGCTTCTGCTAAATTAAATTATTTAGAGATAAAATTTTAATACACTAATTCACCTCCTCCTCTCCCTCTCCTCTTCCTCTAGGTGTCGTCTAGTCCCTACAACAAGTGTTCATGGCTGCGACCAAATCAATGACCATTTTATAAACTTACGGGCCATGGAATCAATCACGGGTGTGAAGGTCTACTCGTTTCACAATCCACCAAGGAATTTAACAGCCATCATGATGTGATGGTGTTGTAATCAAGCAACCTCTAATCTCTCCTTCTCGTCGTTGTTGAAGAGGTATCACCATGAAGGAGCAATAGAGATTCAAACCATAATATTTGAGGGAACATTTATGGCGGCTTGGAAGAGAAAGAGATGGGGAAATGGGATTTGGGGGGTTGGTTAGGCTTTGATAGGTTGTCTTAGTGAGTTTTTTATGGTTAATGTCATTCACTAAATGTGGGGTTTTAGAGAGTCCGTAACAACCTACCAGGGTTTGTAACAATTATTTGATTTTTGCATGAGCAGCATGAATCAGAGAAAAACTTCTAGATTGCTTCTCCATTTGTTTTCTGGAGAATATTTTCATTTATTATATTCATTTGACAAATATTAATAACTGGAAAAACTTCACTTGCTGATAGATAGCTAGGACTGCCTAACTAAACTGTGGAACCACAAAAATTCTATCTTCTATCGTCCACGACTTCTGCGAGTTATTGCATTTTTTTTCTTGTGAAGATAATTGCAAAAGATGAAGAAATATATCATGGATAATAGTTTGGTGAAATGCTTGAACAAATTGTAACTAAATAGAAAGTTGACTGCCTTTATTGATGTTTTTTTTTTATTTTCTTTAAAAATAACGATCCAAAGAGCCAAAAATATCTATTTATCCGGAGAAAAATATCTAACTCCTGTCAATGCCACTACCTCCCTTTCTTCACAGCCACTATAAATACCCATGATTGATTAATTAAAATCAATAACTCCGCCTATGTTTATAGCCGGTCCCAAGCCCGGATAAAGGAGGAGGGTTGTGTTAGGTCTCGACAGCCAACGTAAAACCTCGTCGAATCTCATGAACATAGATCAACGAGCGCAATGGCGTCGTATGATCCATGTAGCCGACCCCACCTAGTGGGATAAGGCTTTGTTATTGTTGTTGTTGTTGTTGATTAATTAAAATCAATATTTAAAACCATAATTGAGAATACAGTTTATTGACTGAAATTTACAAAAGAACTAAGCAACCCAACGATTTAGCAGAAGCAAGTATATATCCTCCATTCAATTGCATCAAATAACAATCCTTTATAATATACAATACTAACTCCAGTTGCTAAAGGTAATTCAAAAGCACATTCAAGGAAACGACCACCCTATATAGCATGCTTGCTCGATCATATAGATCACCAGTCATACCTCATACATTAAGTAGACTTCTACTGTTTTATTTATTAACCTACACTAGAAGAATATATAAAAAGAAGACAACCCAAAAGGTAGTGCCACGTAGATCGAATTTGATGCCAACGCTTTTGTGTGCTGGAAGCTGATCGCACTTAATGCTCCTGAAGGACAACTTCCCATTATCCAGATCATATATGAGCTGCAAGTTCTGCTGCAGGAAACTGCCCAAGTACGAATAATTGCCGTCGATTGACACAATCATCAAGCAAAGCGCAGTTGTGCCATTGCCATCATCAATGCCCAAGAACAAATTTTCAACGGGCACAGTCATATTTGCTCCAGCAAAATGGAACGTTAACGTCACATTAGGGATGCTGAATGTCAAATCTGCTGTCCAGTTGAAGCAAAGATCGAAGTTGAAATCGCCAATAGCGGACTGGTTGTACGGGGGCAGATGTATCGAAGAGTTCACTTCATCCTTTACGATCGTGTAAGCTTCCGCCACCAAATAAGTAAGTGGGTCCGTTGTATATATTATAGTTCCACTATAATTCTCTACATATTTTAGCGTCTCCGGAGGGATGGCCAAGCGATTTGAATTAACTGATATGCCCTCTAAATCGAGGTAGTAGTAGTAGAAGTTCGAATCGTTTATTAACCGGGTCGTATTGACATCTTTGACGTTGTCATCTAAGTCTGCGAAGGAACCGAAGAACATGTAACTGGAAATAGAGTCGTCATAAGCGTCCGTGAAGCAATATGAGAATTTGGAAAAGGATAGCTGAGAGATCAGAGATAAGGGCCCTCTTCCCATCCCTGCGTAACCAGTGGAGTCCGTGTAATTGAACGGCTTCATATCATTGCATCCGAAAGATAACTTTAGCGGCGTACTTCCTCCGAAACTGAACGTTTCGTTGGCAAGAAGACCCTCCGCCCAAGAGCAGTCGTATCGGCACTGTTTCAGCTTCTCGCAATAGTTTAACTTCAGTATGTCTTCCCACTGCTGGCTGTTGCATGGCGTGGTGCGGTAGGTAATGGAGCTGTCTGGGTAGTAAGGTTTAACAGTGTTCGGCCCGGAGCTCTGAAGGCAGTCGTTCCAAATGAAACTGTCGTAGGTGTCGACTATGAGCGAAGCATTGTGCGCAGGGTCGCCTATGCCAATCTCCAGCACGTATTGCTCATTCTGGCTCCATCGCAGCTGAGCTTGGAGACCAGCACGGCCATTGTTCTGGTTGGTGATGCCAGTACTAGAATCCCCTAACGATTTTGGGAGACTCCTGTTACGTTTCTTACCCTTACGCAGATCATTGATGGAACGGCTTCGCTGACCAGCATTCAGAGGAGCAAACAAGAGAACGAACAGAAGTATCGTCACAACTAATTGTGCCATTAAGATCGATGGATCTCTATGGTTGCTTATGGGGTCATAAAATGCACGTATATATAGAAGAAAGGAGTATATTTTACAAGGAAAAAAAATCATAATAAAGGGAGTAGATAATTAAGTCGTTTGTGAGAAAAAAAAAGTTTGTAGTAGTTAACTATGAAATCTGAAAATGACAATTCTATTCTGAGGATCAATAGGATTATCGTTGAACTGAGTAATGATTCTTGTAGTTTTCTAAAAAAAGTAATATTTTAATGTTCTTTTCACTATCGATCTCCAATTTTCAGCACATGGACATTTTATTCTTTATATATTCATATTGTTTTCAATGTTTGAATCTGACCTTTTTGGGTTTGTTCTTATGGTAACACAATTATTTTAAGAGTTGTCTAATCATTTTATTCTCAAATTTACTGTATATTCTCACGATGCGCACATATGACCCTCCGGAAGCACAAAGTTCAACTCTGACTTCTGTTTTTGCTTGAAGTATTTAAAGGTAAGTCGGTCAAGGTTTTTTGGAAAGAACCTAATTTACAGGAATCTTTGAACCATTCAGATATTTCACTTTAAGACGCTACCTCAATTCTGTCGATATTGCTAAGATCAACTCCGACTTACATTTTGCTTGAATTAATTTAAAGGCAAATCAGTGAAGGTTTTGTTTGGAACGAACCTCATTTATGTATCTTTGAACCATTCAGATATTTCACTTGAAGACGCAACCTCAATTCTGTCAACATTGCCAAGCATTTTATAACGGGCACATTATTTCAATATTATATTAAAAGGACAATGAACCTGTTGCGCAGACGTGAGCAGCAACGCGTTGGTACCATCTAACATAAGAATTTTCCACTAATAGTGCATGTAAAAGCTAAATAGAAAATGTAACAACCCGGACCCATTCAATAAATTATTTATTTTGGGTATGACCCGTAACGATTTTAACACTCGTCTTGAATAATAAGGAATGATGCTACATATAAATCTATGACTACCTTCGTATTTTATTTATGTGGGATAAATTTTCATTCTAATATTCTAACTTTCATTCTCATTATCTTGGGATCTTACAATCTTTTCTCTTTCGGGATTCAACGTTCCCGTTAAGTCGTCTCGTCCAACATGGTTCAAATGAGCAAGCGAAATTGACTTTGATACCTTTTGTAACATTCCCGATCAATTCAAGAAATTATTCGCTTTGGGGCTAATGACCCGCACGAACTTAAAACGCGTCTTGAATGATAAGAGATGATGCCTACATATAAGCTCATAATCACCTCCGTATTTATTCATAGGACTAACTTTCATTCTCATAATCTAACTTTCATTCTCATCATCTTCGGATCTTACATTCATTCAAAGAGTCGTTCGCTTTGAGCACATGGCCCACACAAATTTAAAACACTTCTTCGGTAGTATCAGAGTTGCATAACGATCCATTCTCCTTACTCCTCAGATATTGTCCGCTTTGAATTCTAGAGTCGCTCCTACGGAGTCTCTTTGCTCCGCATGACACTTAATCCCTCATGATTTTCTTCCAACGCTTATGATGCAAAGCGTGTGTTAGAGTAGAAAATGACCTTGGGCTTCAAACACAGACAAGGGCGTGGAAATAGGGTCAAGTTCAAAAAAATCAACTTTACTTCAAATCTTAAAATTTAAAAAACCTTGTACACTCCTGTTAACGCAAGTATACGGTAATCGTCGATTATCTTAGGTATCGATCCACAGAAAAATACTTTGTTTTCGTACCTCTGCTCCCACTTTTCCTCAGGTAAGCCTAGATCGAGGCTTGCTATCGAGAGGCAAGCCCGATCCCAGAAAGATTGAGGAATGATTAATCGAAAGCAAAATGAGTTTTTGGAATTAAAAGAGAAATGCAAAAGTTAAAAGGGGTAAATCTAATAATGGAAGGATACTAGAACCTCGAGTTCACCACTGAATCCAAAATACTCGCTCTTTGACATGAAAACCTAAAAAGTAGCCAAGGCACTTGAACCACGGGTCAAGGCAATCCTGCTCTCGTAGTAACCACTCTACCTTTCACCTTCCCGCTTTCGCGATAAAGGTTCAGGGCTTGACCAAGCACAATTTTGCCATAGTTTCTCTCTCTCTAAGAGGAGAGCTAACCATCTTGATTCTCGATAAAAGATCTGAGTCTTGACGCCTAAGTTCGAGAGGGGTGCCGCTTCTCAGCAAACACTAACCTCCTTTCCTAAGGGGATCTATGGAGTTGATTAGAGTATTCCCTTAAGTCAGAGCATAACCCTGCTCTCGCTGCAGTCACCTAATCAGTAAACCCCCACTCTCATGGTGTATACTCGCGGGTCGACTAAGAGATTAGTTCCCCAAGTTAATAGCAAACCCCTCTCGAGATCAAGGTCACAACTATAACTTGGTTTCCCTCTCTTTCCAAATCTAGAAATCAATTCAAAACTTTATAGCTTATTCGATCTAGGTCAAGCTTTGTAGGAAGGGGTCGACTCACACCTAACCCCTAATCCAAAAGGCAAGCCCTGGACTAAGATTCTCCCAAACTTCATCACTGACCTCTCAGCTCATGATTTGAAGGTGGCAACATTATAAGGCACTTGCGGACAATGTGCACTTAGGAGAAATCAGGTGAACAAACAAGAAAACTACAAGAACATAAAAATCACAAATCATCTATGAATTTAGAACTCGAGAACAAGTAGGCTATTGTCATGAAAATAAAAGAGTCAAGCAAGATAGATGAGAAATAAAGGATTTCTCAGGATTCCGGCATTAGAAGTTTAGCCGGACATCCTCGAGTTAAGATACATAAGTTCAAAACATAAGATGACCAACATAGTTCTGCCAGAAAGTAAAAGTAAAGTGCAAAAAGAGAAAAATATTTCCGGCGTGCGTCCTCCCCTCCCTTTGCGTCTAGTGTTCTTCTCCTTTAAAACCCCTTTGTTTCCTTGTGCTCCAAGTCGAATGCTAACAAAATTAACTCCCCAGATTTGTTAGGTAGTTAAAGGCTAGTGATATCTATGGAATCTCCAAAATTTCCTAACTAATCTTATCTGCACAAAACAAGAAAGATATTTGTGATTTAACTAATTACGTGTTTTATCATTTAAGGCGCATAAAACAAAAAATATAGTTATGATTTCTCTCAAAACATGCCATAATACCAGAATTCAAATATTGATTTGCTAGATCTTTTAAATATGGAAATGAATATAAATCAAACAGAGATTGTTTCCAAAAATAGAGATCTGGGATTGCTTCTAAGAGATTGGGCTTGCCTTTTGGGTATATATTTTCTTGTCATCAAATTCTCCCAAACTTGAATCTTTTCTTGTCCTCAAGCAAATAAATTAGAGAACTAAGACCACAAATCTTGAAATTGAAATTTGGCCACACAATGAGCAATGCATCAACTTACTCAGACTTAGAAATTTTCAAACCACAAGCAACATTAGTATGTTATTAGCCAATTTTGACTCCGAACAGGGTTCACTGAAACCAGGGTTATGGCTTGAAATTTAGCAAGCCCAATTTTTCAAATTGCTATGTTAAGCCTGTTTCTCAGACCTGAGACCTTTCCTCTGCAAAAGCTGGATATTTTAAGTAAAGAACTATTCCATCAATTGTTTTTCATCCCATGTTATAGTTCTTTCAGCTAACTTTACGTATGCTTCTCTAGTTGCGCAAGAAAGGATGTTACTTGATCCCCTCAACACGACCTTGCTTTTCTTCTGACAATACTTGGCTTGGGTGTTGGAGGTGCAGATGCAATACTCATATCATGGACAGGAAAGTAATCAAGTTTTGGGTTCCCCACAACACTAGCCCACACATTTCTTCCGAGAATACTCTGGTGGGGTGCCCAGGGTGTGAAATTCATCACGTACTCGAATATTAGGGTAGAGATAAGAAGAGTTGGTACAACCTTTCACGCTCAAATAGATGACACACGAAGATAGGGGTGGATACTTTTTCTTCTTTTTTCAAAGCTTTGTTTTTTAGGTTGATTCTAGGTCCAGGGGGACAGAGGTCAAACTCCTAAATCTGAGACCAGGGCAAAAATTTGAAGTTTGGACAGGTTGCCTAGGTTTTGATCCTTGTTCAGAGCTAAGTTAATTTTCAATGTTAGATTTATAGGTGCTTGAGAAGATAAAAAAAAAATCATAGACTCTGAATTCTGAAACATGCTTATATTTCTCTCTAATTTATAGTTAAGTGCAAGAAAAAATAGTTCAAGGCTTGAAAATGATCACAATTCAAATAGTTCAAAACTCCTAGCATATGCATATATGCGGGGTAGGGTCAGTAGCTAAGAGGATTGATAATTAGATGTATGAAATAAGGGAGTGCACATCGTACCATTGGCTCCCCCAAACTTAAATCCAACTCTGTCCATAGTGTTGATTCAAGATGGGAGAGGCTGCAAGGGTTCAAATGTTGGGGGGTGTGGTGCAGGGAGGTGAAGTTGCTACTCCCAGTTATTGTTCAAGCCTCCTGAGTGATGTCGACTTTGCATTTGAGCTAGATGGGCTGCAGGAGAACGTGGGTTGTTGATCCGGAAAAAGATTTTGGGTTAAGGTTGAATGAGGGGTTGGGTCTAACCCCTGGATTCTATGTTCAATCACTTGCCGAAAAGATGGGGTCAAACTAAACGAGTTGGTCGTGTTATACCTGCAAAATCTAAAAATAATAAACAAAGTTTTGGTTGCTTCCCAGACAACGCCATGTTTAAAGTCTCTAGCTGGACTTCTTGCTTTTATTAATCATCAGGTAGAGCCTGAGATTGGAGCTCATCTTGCAGATCTTGGGTTGACCTGGTGAGGTAAGCCTTGATCATATGCCCATTTACGGTGAATAGTTTGTGTTTCTCATTTTGAAGTTGGATGGCTGTTGATTGATAGGT
Source organism: Pontederia paniculata (assembly GCA_001647135.1). NCBI lineage: Eukaryota > Viridiplantae > Streptophyta > Magnoliopsida > Commelinales > Pontederiaceae > Pontederia > Pontederia paniculata. Next base: position 5,383 of record LTAE01007852.1, on the reverse strand, counting down.
TTTGTTGATTATGCGACCATCGTGATCTCATGTTTTCTAGGAAGAAATGAAGTTTTAGAATTGAAAAGTAGTACAGAGTCACCTTCAGTGAAATTTCTCTTTTGAATCTGGTTGTCATGCCATAGTTTGGTCTTCTTCTTGTAGATGTTGGCATTTTTTATATGCTTGGTGGAGGATTTCATCTAATTCATTCAGTTGGAATTCCCTTTTTTTGTTTGCAGCTTGCATGTCGAGGTTGAGATACTTAATAGCCCAGTAAGCCTTGTGCTCAAGCCCAACTAGTAGATGGCAAGCCTTTCCAAACACCAATTTGTAAGGGGTTGCTCCTAAGGAAGTCTTGTAGGTTGTTCGGTAAGCCCATAGCACATCTGGAAGCTTGGAGCTCCAGTCTTTCCGGGACCTTGATACTACTTTTTCAAGGATAGTCTTGATCTATCGATTGCTTACTTCAACCTGACCACATATCTGCGAATGGTACAGGGTTGAGACCTTGTGGTAGATCCCATGTTGTCTCAGCATTGTTTTGAATTGATTCTCTAGAAAACGTTTTCCTCCATCACTTATTTAAGACTCTAGGCATTCCGAATTGTGGGAAGATGGTCTACATGAAGAGCTTCTGGACAGAGACTGAATCACACCTTGTTGATGGGATTGCCTCCACCCATTTGGAGATGTAGTCGACCGCCACTAAAATATATTTGTAAAGTACTAAACTTGGGAAGGGGCCCATGTAGTCGACGCCCAATATGTCGAAGATCTCCACGGCTTGAATTCCTACTTGAGGCATCTCTTGGCTCTTCCCGATGTTGCCTGATCTTGGCATTCATCACATGTTGATACATAGGCATGAACATATTTGAACATGGTGGGCCAAAAAATCTTGCTTGCAAAACTTTGGTCGTAGTTCTTTGGTTTCCGCCATGACCTCCATGGGGTGGGGTGTGACATTCGGCTATGACCTTGAGGATATCTTCACTGAAGATGCATCTTCGTAGTTATCCATCAGGGCACTCCTTGAAGAGCAAGGGATCATTCCAAAAGTAATATTTGACTTCGGAGAAAAAAGTTCCTCTTTTGCTACGGTGTTAGATCTGGAGGTACCACCTTGGAGACAAATAATTTGCAATATCAGCGAACCAGGGTGGATCTCGACTGATGAGGTCTAGATGATGATAATCAGGAAGTAGATCTTAGATGGGGATTAGGTAATCTTTGAAATCTGAGGAATGTTTCAATCTGGACAGGTGGTCAACAACCTGGTTCTCAACTCTGCTCCGATCTTTGATCTCGAGGTCGAACTCCTGTAGAGCTAGCATTCATATAATAAGCCTTGGTTTAGACTCCTTCTTGGAAAACAGGTGCCTTAATGCCATATGGTCTCTATGGACTATGACCTGGAGCCTATGAGGTAGGGTCTGAATTTATCCATGACATAAACCATGGCTAGCAACTCCTTTTTGGTGGTAGTGTAATTTTGTTGAGTCGGCTCGAGAGTTTTGCTAGCGTAGTAGATGACATGGTGAAATTTGTCCTTCTTCTGACCAAGGACTACTCCTACAACGTTGTCACAGGCATCACACATGACCTTGAAAGGTAAGGTCCAATCTGAGGGTTGCATGATTGGAGCTGAGGTCAAGGCGTCCTTGATCTTGTTAAAGGCTGTCAGGCAAGCTTCGTCAAAGTTAAATTCAGTGTCTTTGTGTAGTAGGTCGGTCAGAGGCTTGGCTATTTTTGAGAAGTTCTGGATGAACCTCCTGTAGAAGCATGCATACCCCAAGAATCCTCGGATACCTCGGACATTAATAGGTGGGGGCAACTTCACAATGACGTGTATCTTTGCAGGGTCTACCTCAATGCCTTGGTTCGAGATCACGTGTCCCAAGATCACTCCTTGTTGTATCATGAAATGATTTTTTCTCCCAGTTCAGCACTAGGTTAACCTTCCTGCACCTGTGCAACATTTTTAAAGATTTGTTAGACAAACGAAAAAGGAGGAGCCATAGACTGAAAATTCATCCATGAACACCTTCTTTTTAATATAATCAAAAAATATAGCGGTCATGCATCTCTGAAAAGGTTGTGGGTGCATTACAAAGACCAAAGAGAATTCTCTTGTAGGCATAGGGATAGATAAAGATGGTCTTCTCTTGGTCGGCTGAGCGGATGGGTATTTGAAGGAAGCCTGAATAGCCATCAAGGTAACAAAAAAAATTCATGTTTGGCTAACCTTTACAACATTTCATCAATGAAGGGTAAGGGGAAATGATCTTTCTGGGTTGCCTTATTTAACTTTCTAAAATATATGCACATCCTCCAACCTGTGGTGGTTCGGGATGAGATATGTTCTCCTTTTTCATTTTCAACTACGCTCATACCTCCCTTTTTGGGGACAACCTGTATTGGGCTGATCCAGTTGCTATCCGAGATAGGGTAGATCAGGCCAGAGTCTAATAGCTTAAGGATCTCTTTCTTAACTACCTCCTAAAGGTTAGGATTCACCCATCTTTACCCTTCAATTGAGGGCTTGGCATGTTCTTCAAGGGGTATTTTGTGCATGCATAAAGATGGATTCAAGCCCTTGATATCGGCAATGGTGTAACCTATACACTACAAGAAAATTCATAATTTGCGACGGCACCTCCTCTCAAAACCACCCATTGCAAATTTTTTGTGACGAAAGTGCCACCGTATATGACACTTTATGGTGACATTTTCCTTGCAAAAAATTTACGACGAGCAATTTTGCGACAGACATGCGACGAAGGAGTCGTCACAAATTGTGAATTTTCTTGTAGTGATAGCTTCCTTGTGCCTCCTATGTACTTCAAGTAATTGGTCAGTTTGATTAGAGGTAAGGGCAAAGCTAACTATTACAAGATAAGTAGAATTTGGGCCAAGAAACTCACAGATTAGGGTAAAGGGTAATGGTTTCATCTCTACCTGAGGTGCCTCCTTTGGTTCTGGGTCGAGGCTTTCTGTCAGGTACGCTATCCCAGGTGGGACCTCATCTTCATGGGCTGAGTCGAGGAGCTTTGTGAACACGGTCGAGTCTGGATCATCCAATAAGTCTTCATCTAAAGTTAGGCTCTTCTGGAGTGGGTCTTGTGTGAGAATAACCGCTGAAACTTCTTGGATTACTTTATCTTCACAACTTGAAATTTCATGAATAGTGTCATATGAAGAGTATTTCATAGCCGGGACCAGGTTGAATTCAATATTTTCTTCCCCCAATTGGAAAGATAGCGTCTCGTTCTTGACATTGATAATAGCACCAGCTGTAGCTAGGAAGGGCCATCCTAGGATCAGAGGCATGTTGAGATCTTCCTCCATGTCCAGGACTATGAAATCTGCAGGAATGTCGAACTTCCCAACCTAGATAGGGATGTCCTCTAAGATTCCTTGAGAATATTTAGCATACCTATCAGCAAGCTGCAAGGTCATTTTAGTTGGCTTTAGATCTCCAGCGTCGAGTTTCTTGCAGAGGGATAATGGTATTAGGTTGACGCTGGCTCCAAATCGCATAGGACTTTGTTGACCTAGAGCTTCCGATTTCACAAGGAATAAAAAAGCTTCCTCGGTCTTTCAGCTTTGGGGGAAGCTTGTTCTGGATCATTGCACTTTCTTCTTCAATTAGAGCCATTATCTCATGGACATCTATTTTCTTTTTTCTTGAAGATATGTCTTTTAGGAATTTGAAGTATGATGGTAATTGTTGTATTGCCTCAACAAAAGGGATGTTGATATGCAATTTCTTTAGAACTTCCATGAACCTAGCGAATTGTTGGTCACTTTGAGTTTTCATCAACTTTGGGGAAAAGGTACGAATCTCAGGGCAACTTTTGGGGAAAAGGTCGCTTTGAGTTTTCATCAACTAGAGCTTCTAAAGTAGGTGGGCTTTCTTGGAGTTTCGACCGGTTTGGAACTAGGCTCTGGATTTTCACTGAGGGATTACTTCATTTGGGAAACCTCCTTGGAATGGGCTTCTAGCTCAGTCCTTGTTTCAACACCTTGGGGGCTTGCCTCTATTGTTTCAGGTTGAGTTTGCTTTCATGCAGATTCTTCCAATTGCTTCCCACATCTGATGGATACGACTTGACAAGGTTCTCAGGGGTTCACATCAGGTTGCCCTGGGAATGTTACCGGAGGCCCTGTGGCTGAGCTCGCTTGCTGTGCGATTTGATTTTCTAAGATCTTGTTATGGGCAGTAAGTCCATCAAATCTTGGTTCATAGCTGCTTGAAGGTCTCGTTATGTTGCTTCATGTAACCCTCCATCATAGTTTCAAGGCTTGACTTCCCGTGAGGTGGGGGTAATGCTAGGTATTGTTGTGAAGTAGGTAAGGCATGTTGTTGCTGATTGGTATGTTGTGGATGCGAATTTGGTTTGAAGTTTTGAGCTTGAGGCCTTTGGTAGTTCTGCCTTCTGTATGATAGGTTAGGATGGGATCTGATCCAAGGTGAACCTTGATATTGCCCTGTGGCTTGATTTTGGTTTAAAGGTGCGACAACATTTACTTGGTCGTCTTGGGGTTCTTGGACATCGTAAGGTTGGGCTTGACATTGTGATGCTACATGCCCAATCATCCAGCATTGCTCGCACCAAACAAATGGTTGAGTAGGCTGGTTCGGCGTTACTTCTGTTGCATAGATTTTATGGCTTGAAGGTGGGTCGTTCTTTTTCTCCAACACTTTTGGAATAAATTGACAAGGCCTTCTATTTGTGTTGATACTTGATCTAGCTTGCCAGGGTTGGCGGCGACACTTTGTTCTTCGGGTCACTTTCTATTAACTGAATCTTTAGGTCACTCTCGGTGGGTTTTGATGACTCTTTCGATTAGCTGGTTAGCGTCGTCAGTGTTTTGAGGCATGAATCTACTTCCAGCTGCTGAGTCGAGGTTAGACTTACTTTCAGGAGTAAGCCGACAAGAGAAGGTCTGTACCGTCATTCATTTATGGAACCCGTGGTGAGGGCATTGCTTCAGTAGTTTCTTTAACCTCTCCCAGGCTTCGTAGAATGACTCGTTATGTCACTGGATGAATGAGGTGATCTGGTTATTTGCACAATTTTTCCTCGGGGTAGAATCTGTTGAATCTAGGATCCCAAGATTGGTTTTGAATGATCACAAATTTGTAAGTGAACTCAGTCTGTACTAATGAACTTGTTTGAGCTGATTTCTGTAACAGGACATAGACAAGTTCAGTACAGCGGTCGACCTGAGCTAAAGGAATGGACGACCACTGCACACGTAATACACATCATGAAGAATCAAATGTGTGCAGCAGGCATCCTAAGGATATAAACGGTCGACCAGCTGAAGGAGGATGGAGGTCATATAAACAACAATATATATAGAAGAGGAGGCATATACGGTCGACCCAAAACAT
>LTAE01007850.1:0-21825 GCA_001647135.1 Pontederia paniculata | reverse complement strand
TACATAGGATTCTGTGCGCTTGCAGAATTGCTATCAGCATCCTCCTTCAACACTAGTCGACCACTTCATATTCTTAGGACGACCACTGCACAAATGTAGTTCTTCTAAAATGTCTTCCGTGTGCATAGGTCGTCAATTCCTTTAGCTTTGGTCGACCTATCAACTTCTGAACTTGAAACATCCTGTTTCAGAAATCAGCTCAACAAGTTTATTAAACTAAGTTCCCTTACAAATTTGTGATCATCAAAATAATCTCGGGATCCTAGATTCAACATCTTACACTTGGTATCGGACTGAGATTTGAGTTCTGGCGCCGACGCCGATCGGCGCTGCAATCCCCGACGACGGGGAGCGGCGGGAAGAGGTCGGATGCAGTGAGCACCCCGAGTTCGTATGAAGAGGCTTTTGTTGCGCGTGAGGATGATGTTCCATCATAGGAATCTAAGGGCCTCGACAAACATGGAGGAGGAGGAAAGCAGCAAGAAGCACATAATTCTCGTCCATGGGATGTGCCATGGAGTACAAGGTGGCGACACTGCTGAGGTCGGGATCAGGTCACTACGTTGGAACTTGCGGCATCCGGCACCGATAGGAGGCTGCCCGAAGAGGTGCCCAGATTCGCTAAGTACACACAGCTGTTGACGAACATGATGCGCTCCCTTCCGGTGGTTGAAAAGGTCATCCTGGTGGGTCACAGCCTTGGAGGGATCAACGTCGCCATGGCCATGGAGCAGTTCCCGGAGAAGAAAATATACACCTTAATCACTACTCTCCCGCACGGGCGCGCAGGGGTAACACGACGTGCTTGCGCATGCACAAGGGCGAGGTCTCCTCTGCCAACATCACCAAGAATAGATCTTGAGCAAGACAAAATGATTTTAACAAGGGAGTCTGGTGCGTCATCTATGGTGACCTGAGCATGTACAAGAGTGAGGGGGCACGTTCGCGCTCTACTCCTGCTTTTAACTAGGGTGCTATCCTTCATCTTCTGGACGCTCATGCTCATCTCGCTCCTCAAGTACGCCTTCATCGTGCTCCGAGCCGACGACAATGGTGAGGGGGTCACCTTCGCGCTCTGGTCCCTGCTCTGCCGCCACGCCTGCGTGGGCTTCCTCCCTAGTGAGCAGATCGCTGACGAGGAGCTCTCAACGTACAAGAAGACGGATGGCTGCTGTGGTGGGCAGCCACCATCAGACACGGAGATGTCCAAAGTGAAGAAGGCGCTGGATGATCGAGAACTATAGAGTGAAGGAGGTCTCGTGGATGATCGAGCCAAGGGAGTAAAGGTGGTTGCTTCCGGAGAGGTCCCACAATAGGATGACATCATCCTTATCATCAGAGGTGCAGAATGAGCCATCAAGGGCCGATGGGGGCGGTGTCCATAAATGTGCTGTGATCCGTGATTGGTGAGGGCACGAAAATGATGGGCAGTCTTGCTTGAGCAGGAGGGAGAAGGACATCCCCCTCGAGCAGAGGAGTAAGAGAAGAGCCGAGCGAGGGAGAAGAACATCCCTCTTGAGCAGAGGAAGAGCATCGGGGCGTATACTATGGAACTCTGAGGTCACAAAGAAGCACTAGGAGCAGGGTGCTCTCGATGTAGAAAGTTCTTTGTGTCGGCGGGTTCTAATAGGAACAAAGCGCCCTCAAGGTCAAAGGTGGAGACCGTGTCGAAGGATTGACACGATGCTGCAGGCCGGAGATCATACCCGTGTCGAAGGACTGACACGATGCTGCGGGTCGGAGGTACTGTCCGTGTCGAAGGACTGACATGGTGATACGTCCGATCGACATTGATGTGCGCGGCATTGGTTAGGTGAGCCTACCAATGGATGGCTGAGTTCGTCGATACCGCGTTGACGATCGACCAGTGGATGGAGAGAACTACATAGGGTGCATAGCGCGACACTAGTCATGTGAGGCTACCATTTGGTGGCCGAGTTCATCGACTGCTGTCGTGTCAATGATTGACCAGTGGACGCGAGGACTATGCAGGGTGCATAGTTAGCGCGCACGTCAGGAGGGCAACAATGTGGTGGCTCGTGGTAAGCAAATATTGAGGCCGATCCGATCCGGCTCCGGAAGAAGGAGCACAAGAACCCTAGGGCAAGGGGGTTGAAGGTGTGCGACATCAGCGAGAGATTGCCGGAAGATACCAAATACTCAAAGGACCGTAGTAATTCCCCCTCCAGTCGAAGACCAGAGTGAGGAATGATCGAAGTGACAAATTCCTCTCAAGCTCTTAAGTAAAGCCAAGATTAAGGGGGAGTATGTTGAAATTATTGAATTGTATTAGAATTAAAAGTTTAGTTAGATTTGAATTAGTTAATTAATTTTTTAATCAAAGTTAAACTCCATATCCTATGAAACTACCCTTGCATATTAATGAAAGCATGCATTGAGTTCTACACGAATCTCCTTCCTCCCCTATTTTTCGTCGCCTGGGTTGCCGCCGCTCCTTACAAGCACTAAATTGAAAATTAGTGATTATATAATGAACTCTCTCTCAAATTTAATCCAAACATTATTCTTAATGTTAAATTAAGTCGGAAGAGAAATCAATATCCTTCAAGGCTTGAATAAATTTGTTGGAGCCTTCACTTGGTAGTGATAAATCTTTTTTTGACCCATAGACGCAAAGGTTTCCCCCACAATTCACAATGGATCAAGTTATCACTCCCTTTTACGGTTTTGCCACTCCTTCGTGGACTCGACGCGATACGCTGCTTTCTCCGCGCCCGCGAAGCCCTCCGTTGCCGTCAGTGTTTCGGCCCTTCTGCAGAGATACAAGAGAATTTAAAAGTAAACTGCATATACAACATACATGAATCTCAAAGCTGTTTTTGTTTCAAACAAAAGGTGAAGAGTCGTCCAGCAGCACAGTGGCATCATCCATCCAAGGTTGATGGTGGAGATGACTCGTTCACTACGATTGCCATTGCTACCACCACCTCCGCCATGGTCGTCCGACGACGGGCGCTGTTCCTGTGGAAGGAAGGGTGCAGCATGTGCGAGGGCGAGCCGCCGGAGAAGGTTTCGTGTCCCTTCGGTTTCTTCCACCGCCGTTTTGTGATTTTATCATTTATGACAGAAGAAACCAAGGGCAAAATAGTATAAAGGTGCGGCATTTCCTTTTTTTTTTTCCTTCTACCTTTATTATTCGCGTAAAAATCAATTCTTTCTCTCTCTCTCTCTCTCTCTCTCTCTCGCGGTCGTCGTAATGGCGCCTGGGGTAGCAACAATTCTTCTTCGCCCTCTTCTTCTGATCTCGGAACCAAAACTAACGAGTTCTGTTCTTGTTGTTGTTGCGTTTCCTTTTTTCAGGAGGACGAAGAAGAATCACTGTGCAGGCAGCTGCAGGAAGCCCTAGACGCCGATCCCGACAACTCCAGCAACCACTTCAATCTCGTATGCCCCAGTTGCCTTTTCTCTCAGCCGCCCTTTGAGTTCGTCTTTTTTTATTTTTGATTTCGTGGGCGTTGCCCGTTTTCCTTCTGTCCGCAGGGCACCTTCCTGTGGAGAAGAGGAGATGACTCGGAAGCGGAAGAGGAATCGATGCGGCTCAAGGGGATGGCGGCGGAGCACTTCTTGGCGGCCGCGAAGTTGAACCCCAATGATGGCGCCGCTTTCCGCTTCCTAGGGCATTACTACGGCAAGGTCTCCCTGGACGCACAGAGGGCTTCTAAGTGCTACCAGCGGTCTGTCTCCCTTAATCCCGATGACTCCGAAGCCGGGGTGAGCAAATTGGAATATGAGCAAAGCTTGTGATCCTGTGGTCTTTCCTGCTTTGTGTTCTGTGTTCCTTTTTTTTTTTAATCTGTATCGTTGCTTGCAGGAGGGCCTGTGCGATTTGTTGGACGGGGAAGGAAAGGAAAGCCTGGAGGTCGCAGTATGCAAGCAAGCTTGCGAGAAATCTCCAAGAGCCTTTTGGGCATTCAAGAGATTGGGGTACTTGCAGGTATCTCTTTCTTATTTCCCTTTGCATGATACTACAAGTCACGAAGGGAAGGATTTAGTGCATCCTCATAGGTAACTAATGTAAGGACTTTTTCGTGGCGCATATCATTAAATCATACAGCAGGGATGCATCTATTTAACAAATTTGCAAGTATTATTTAATAAAGTTTTCGTAAAAAAATCAGATAAATCGTGACAATGGTTTCAGGTTCACAGAAGGACATGGTCGGAGGCAGTGCAAAGTCTTCAACAAGCTATACGAGGTTACTCAAAATCTGCCGACTTGTGGGAGGTATGGAATTCTGCAATTCCTTCTGTTTTTATGGGTAACATTCCATCTGAAAGCAGTTTCTGGTGGTGTCGTATGCTATATTAGGCACTTGGTCTGTCATACCATCGCTTGGGCATGTTTACTGCAGCGATAAAGGTACACATATTTCATTGTCTTCTCAATGTATTATTGATAATAGTTGCCCTTACTCATCCTTGAAAGAGATAAACTCCTTAAAAATTTACTTACACTAGGTTTAAAGTTGTGGTACTGGTACTCGGCCTGTGGCTGGATGGCATGCTATAGCACCTGTACTATATGACACATTTGGTGCGCCTTTATGTGCCAGTGAATCTTTGTGGTCATTCCAACTGCAAAGAAAAACCATCATTCCTTTTTCATCTTTGAAAGTCGTCCTTCCAGAAATTGTACTAGTTATATCTTGTGAATTGGAAGATAACTTTCTCTCTCTCAAAGAAATCTTTTGCTGTCCGTGTCAATTAATTCTTTGTTCCACTTTTATAGTGCTAATTTGTTCATAACAGTCATATGGCCGAGCTATTGAACTGGACAGCACAAGAATATTTGCTTTAATGGACAGTGGCTACATTCAACTGATGCTTGGTTCTTTCAGAAAAGTATGCTTGCTTCTACTTCCAAATTTCATTTATTTATCCAAGTGATCCTTGGTCCTGTGTTGATTCAGTAATCTATTTATTGGTAATGAAATCAAGTAACATGAACACATGTTTTTCTTTCCATACCATTGTGCAATTGAACACATGATTATAGTCTAAATAATGTATTCAGTATTAATTCATACCTTTGTTTAACTTATCACAGGGTGTTGAACAATTTCGGAGTGCCTTGGAACTTGCACCTTGTAATGTATCTGCACACTTTGGCCTTGCTTCTGGGTTACTTGGGTGGTCAAAGGAATGCATGAATTCTGGGGCATTTAACTGGGGAGCTGATCTTTTAAAGGTTTTGATAGTGTTTAAAGTTATTTTTCTTTTTCCATCACCAGAGAAGTAGTTATAAGATTTTTATGCCAATCATGGATTGTAGGAAGCAGCAGAGGTAGCAAAAAAAAGCACTAGTTTGTCTGGAAGTACGTATTCTGCTTGGAAGTTACTTGGGGATATACAGGTAACTGCAAAATTGGTTGACATTTAAATTATATATATATATTATATATATATAATATATATATGCTCGATTTGAATTGTGCAACTATTTCTGGAAACTATATTATGTAAATTCTTCTTATGATGACTAATTACAGATAATATCACATCATCTTTGAACTTGTAGCTCGTTTAGATTAGTAAATCTGACAATCATCTGGTCTAATCCTTTCCCATGCTGATTCCATACTCATCTTTGACATGTACTTTTTTTGGTATTAAGTTTGAATCGGTTTTGTTACTCAAGTTCTGAACTTCGGATGAAATATAAAGAAGTTTAAAGTATAATTATTGTTATTGAAATGATACCTAAGTATGAAATGCTAAAGGTGTTGGTCCTTTCTGAATCTCTACTCTAAACGATATTCTTTTCATAGAATGCATACTTCAATTACGGGTTTTTTTTGCAATCAGCATTTTGAGTTGCTTTGCTTTGTAAACTGGTGTGCAGTGGCAGACAACCTGTTTGTAGACCAAGAAGTCTCGAGTTTGAAGCTCTAAAAAAAGGCTTTGTAACAGTTGAATGATTTTTGTTTAATTCTCTTTCTATTTGGTATCAGATTGCATTTGCAAATTCTTTTCCATGGGAAGATAAAAGAAATGCCGATCAAATTGATGAGGAGCTTTTAAGAACTTCCATCGGCCACTGGAAAATGACTTGTTTATTAGCTGCCAAAAGTGCTAAAAACTCATATCAGAGGGCCTTACACTTGGCTCCATGGAGAGCTAATATCTATACTGACATCGCAATTTCTCTGGATCTAATTGACCTTCTTGAAGAGAGAAGAAAACCAGATCAGGATGTTTGGTAACACCTCTTTTAGTGTCTTCTTGGCAATCTTCTCTTCTTAAAGCTTACCTGATTATTATTCATCAGGCAGTTAACTGAGAGGATGTCCTTGGGTGGTCTAATGCTTGAAGGAGCCAATAAAGAGTTCTGGCTTATTTTGGGCAATCTGTCTAGCAATCATGCTTTGAAGCAGCATGCTCTCATCAGGGGCTTGCAACTTGATGCATCTCTTTCCTTAGCATGGGCATGCCTTGGTAAGGTAATGATGACAATCTCTTGATCCTTTTGTAGAAGATTTCCTAGATTGTAAATAGTCCATTTGCAGCTTTATAGGGACTTGAGAGAGAAACAATTGGCAAGACATGCATTCGATCATGCTAGAAGTATTGATCCTTCATTGGCATTACCATGGGCTGGGATGTCAGCTGATTTCCAGGAGGGGTATTATTCTTCATCAGAAACATGCTCTTTGATTTTATATTGTTTATTAGTTATGTTCTTGTTATTTATAATGTTTCTTTTTTCATGATTTAGTTCACCCACGGAGGCTTATGAAAGTTGCCTACGGGCTGTGCAGATCTTGCCTGTGAGTATTGCCTTTTGTTCTGTGTATAATTATGTGAATCCGTATCTTTTTCGGTTCTCTAAAAGTTAAACATGAATCCATCCTTGACCAATGTGCTATCGGATTACCTTTTCTTAATGATTTATAGTATATTGTTTCGTTCTGAGAGGGAAGAAGAATGATTAACCAGAGTGCTAATTATCTGAATTTCATTACTTTAGGTTAAGTCTGCAAAATGGAGTACAATTGAGATCAAAATGATGAGTTAAAAGGCTGTAATTGAGGTCCATTCTGTGTACATATACGCGTAGTATATTGTTGATGGACGACTCATGTACATTTGTTCTTGCATTTTGTTTTAAGTTTCATCACCTCTAAACATTGTATTGCACAGATATTTGAAACTACGAGAAATTTATTACCTTGGGAGTTTGAGATGTATAGCATATATATTTCACGTATAATCATATCTTCGAACAATTATTTGCAATGTTATATATGTAATACAACTGCTAAGTGAAATTTACAGGTTGACTTTTTTATGAGTTTAATTATGGAACTTGTTGCTTCTCCAAGTCTTGGTTCTATGAGTTTAAAGATTTCACTTTTTCTTCCTTGTGCTTATAATTTATATACAGGCTTCAGAATTTCAAGTCGGTCTTGGAGCACTTGCAATGCTTTCAGGCAACCTACGTTCTCCACAGGTATGACCAAGCTTTACTACTCTGAAACAACACTATTATATTGATTATGCAATTTTCTCAATACAATTTGATTAAGAGACTATTTGGTAATTGGTCTTGGGGAAATTTCCCACAAGATGTTGCAGAAGGAGAAATTTTCTACCTACTTTGTCATGTTATTTTTTTTATATTCATATTGCCATTTTCTGGCATCACTTTTTTGTGGGGATCACAATATAATTTCAATAGGATAATGGCTGCTTCATTTTGTTATTGAACTGCGATCACAAAATTCTTTCGTTCAAAATCTTCACTGTGCTTGCAAATCTAGCCAGATGTCTGAAATTTTCTGAAAATAAGACAATGAGGACACTTAACAAACTGTACAATAAAAAACATTTTATATTACAAAAATAAACATTGGGATTACATGCATAATATACTTAGAAGACAGAACTATTGCAATGAGTATTTTTTCCACCAAATTTTCTCTATTAAATCTTGTTAGCTCCTTTTTGTTACTTCTATCTGTTGGAATCTGAATATTTACTTCTGTAGAAGTATCTCATTTGTCTAAAAAGAGTTCAGAGTTTATTTGTTATGAATAATCTATACCTAATTATATAGCCTTCTGTTTAGACTTGTTTTCTTCCTTTTGCAATTAAATATGTAGATGAGTTTTCTTCTGCTATCTGATGCAACAAAAAGACTACATCTTTCGAATTAACTTAAAAAAAAGCTTGCTGAATTTATTGAAATTCTTTAGAATGTAAGCAATCTACTGAAACTGTAATTTCAGTCAACTTGCTTAGGTAAAGATACTGATGCATAGAATTGAACATGCCTTTTACTTTGTCTTTTAAGATAGTCTGCAGTTGATGATGTGTTTCTTAATTTCTTTGTAATCAATATGCAGGTTTTTGGAGCCATAAGACAGGCTGTTCAGCGAGCACCTTGCTCTCCTGAGGTGCATAATCTAAATGGTTTAGTATGTGAAGCACGAGGAGATTATCCGGCTGCTGTTGCTGCTTATCGGCTGGCAAGATGCGTTTTGAACATCATTAGCAAGTCCAATGAAGATCAGAAACCACACAAAACTCATGTGTCAATGAATCTTGCCAGATCACTTTGCAAGGTTGCAGAGTTTACTTAAAAAAGTTATAATGATTTTATTCCATTTGAAAGACAGTTACTTTTATAATGGGTTTTTACTCATTCCATCTTACTCTTGTCATCTCATTCTTCACTTCAAGTTTGTCCCATTATATTCTTCCATGGTATATCTTAGGGCATGTATGATTGCATTTTTGCACACTTAAAAATGTTGATGCCAGTCCATCTGTTGCAGGCAGGACAAACAAATGAAGCTGCTCAAGAATGTGAAAATCTGAAGAAAGAAGGTAATGACTCTGACACCTACAGATGTCTGAATTCTGCTTTCCTCGTATCATTGCACCTTCTTTTTGGCTTCCCTGGCCTTGTGCGTAATGACCCTGTATTTATGGTCCTTTGATGTATCTTGATATCCTTTTGAGGGGTTGCATGTCATATTCACAGCAAGCTTATATGATAGAGAATCCTTGTTGCAGAACATCTTTTTTGAGGGAGGGAATGATGACTACTGAGTATGGTAGTCATCCATTTGTATTACAACTTGAAACTACAATAAGTACAAGTGCGTAAGAAAGGCTAAAGAAAGCAAGAAGCTAATGGGGTGTGGACACCCATGCAAAATGATGCTATCCAAAACCCCACTTGCTAGTAAAAAAAGACATGGTGTTTTTATATAGCACCTCTTAGCCCAAAAGAATGATGTGTTTATGTTGCAGCCATATCGCCCAAGCGGTGGCTAAGGGTACCACCACTTAGTGTCTCCACCCCGGCTGTCATACTCACCAAGTTGTAGAACATTTTCAGCCGGGTCCAGTTTTGTGTAGGGCATATCTTGTTTATCATATGAAAAGTAAAAATGTGATGGAGGCACTGGACTTTGTTTCGCTGGTAAACCTAGTGCAGCCATCAGGAATAAGGGAATAATGCATATTAACAGCAGTTAGCATCACACCAAATTGCGGAATATGAAATAAAACTTAAGGTAGCATTTGATTGGAGAATTTGAAAAAGAATCTTATTCTCAAATATTAGCCGATTTGACATTTTCAATGTTGTTTTGTAATAATATTGTTGTTTTGATGAATGTTTGATTGAGATTGGAACAAAATGGTTGGGTGCTTATTTTGATAAAAAAATAAAAAATCATAAGATTTTTTAGAAATATCTAACAAAATATATAATATTAAAATAATACTTTTTTTTTTTGAGAAAGTTAATTATCTATTAAACTGAGGTTGTAGCGTCGTGATACAGGATATTGAGGAGATCCTGTGGTGGATCCTCCTCCAAAAAACAATTGACGTTATTACAACGTCCAAAATAATACTTTAAAACTATAATACTGTTTAGTGTCAAATTAAAGTAATTTTATTTATACAATTATTTTGACTATATTGATGTAAATTTATTTAAATTACAATTCAATATAATTACGAATTTAGTTAGATTAAAAATTGTAATTTAACTTTTCTGACATAATATTGTGCTAATTTATGACGTGAAGTTTTAGTTAAAAACTAAATCTAATTATAAATTTTGATGTTCTTTAAAAATAAATAATCAATAATTTACTACTTCGAAACAAATACACAAAATTTAAAAATACAATTAATTGGGCTTAAAAACATTAACATGAATTAAAGATAGTATTTTTAAAAAATATAATATATACAGTCAAATTAAGTTTAATTAATTAATTTTATGGTAATTATGTTCATACCAATATAATTAATGGAATATTGTAGATATATTATTATAAAATTATGATTTAATACATAATATTAATGAATTAATGATTATATTAAATAAATTTTCATGAGTTCATTATATTTTTGGTATTTTTTATAATTAATAAATTAGTACTTCCCACGCGTTGTTGCCTACAGCAAGAATGAAGGTTCTTAAATCAGGGAATCAGGTGGAGTGACCAGAATTTAATTTATGGTGGGGCTCCCTGTAAAAATTGGAGGGTGTTTGGTGAACAACCTTGGGTTGCCTTCAGGGTTCCTGCTGGTTCTGGTGCACCAAACTAAGAGGATATATTTATTCAGAGAATATATTTTGCCCTACTCTTATTTGAAGCCTATGCTTCATTATGGATGTGCAAGACAAAAGTGGTTGAACATAATGTATGAATAAAAATTGAAGGATAAAAAAATTGTTTTTGTCTCAGTTAAAAAGGAAAGATATGGAATAAGAGAATGGTTGACAACATTTTTGCCTGAGATAGAATGCTCAATGAGGGTTGTGTATTTGACAAGTATCAGTATTTGCTATAATGTACCTAGTTCAGCAACCATAAACCTTGATCAGTATCATTATAAGTCTTCATTATGAGCTTGTGAGTTTTTAACAAATTCTTCGGCCAATTTTCTCTTATTTTATGAATTTTAGGTGCGCTTGACAGCAAGGGCTTGCAAATATATGCTTTTGCATTGTGGAAACTTGGGCACTTTGACTTGGCGCTCAATATAGCCAGAGAATTGGCACGTAATGTTTCCAAGATGACACAGACATGTGCAGCTGCTGCTTTAGGGTTGATATGCACATTAATGTATGGCATTTCAGGGAACGATTCACTAATTGCATCACTTCAGAAATTTCCAAATGAACTTTTGAGGAATACAAGAATGATTTTCATTATATCCTCACTGAATGCTTTGTATTCAACTAGTCAACTCCAACTGCTTTTGCAAAAAATCCCTATGTCATATACATCATCCGTGGCCACTGAGATGCACTCAATAGTTGCTCTGAGAAAGATGGTAAGGTTATTATTTGAGCTTGTATGCCTCGGCGCGTGGCTGTTTTCTTTGCAAGTCCTTTATTTTTTGTCAAATGTTTATACTCTGCTCCAATTTGCAGATTCATCATGAACCTCAACATATTCTTGGTATTGATGATGGAGTTGATTATCTGAAAAAAGTTCTTCATATGTATCCAGACAGCAGTTTAATAAGGTTATGTAGTAATTTCAAAGTTTAACATGTATGTTTTACTCAGAGCTCATAATTCTAGTTAGTTCCTTAAAACTTTTGACCTATATACTCAAAATATAACTTCAGTGTTGGAGAAATATAATTTTCAAAACACTAACGAGCTGAATGACTGTGTACCTCAACATCATCCTTTTCCCTTAAAAAAAAAATCAAGACACTAATAAAACTGAGAAGCTATATGAAGACTTGGGTTAGTTTGTCAGATGTTTTTACATCATCCAGCAATCTTTGGGCCTTACCCTGAAAAAAGAACTGTTTGTGCCACTTTATAACAGAAGCAACATCAAGGCAATGTAGAAGCAATCTGAGCCTCATATAACTTTTTCTCCTTTAATCTGAATTTTGTTGATTTTTTTTTACAGAAACCAACTTAGTTCACTTCTACTGTCTTCTCGGGACCGGATGGCCTCTCAAAAAGCAGTGAGATGCTTGAGCTTGCCAACAGGACACCCTGTCAAGAAAGGTCTAAGAGGACCATATGAAATTCGTGGTGCTGCTGCTGTCTCTTGCTATACATGCTGCACGTCCAGACCCAAATTTTCATTCTCAAGTTGCAGAAACCAGACATTGCATGAACTAAAGGGAATAAATTATTTCCAAAGGTGATTGTTTTCCACGTTCTCTATATTAGAAAATGGAGCACTTCTATAGCCTCCTAATTATCCTCCTAAAAATCCTCCTAACTCCTCACAATGGCATCACCTGTAATTTATTGAACTTTTTTTATCAAAAAAATTTATTGAACTTTTACGAGTAATTAAATTATGTGAGTATTAGGAGGATTTCAGGAGGATGAGTTAGGAGGATTTAGATTTTTCCTAGAAAATCTCATGGTTTAATTCTATAAAAACAACCTTGTATTGTTTGTGGTCTAATTCCAGATGGCTGCATCAAGAACCATGGAATCAAGAGGCCCGTTACCTACTTATACTTAACATTCTACAGAAGGTTCATGAAGAAAAATTTCCTCAAGAGATGCACATTCTTTTGAAACGCTTAATTTTAGATGCTCTTTCTAAAGAAGGAAATCCGAATGAAAATAATCTCTCTTGGTATCAGAATTATGTCCTTCTGCTCTGTGCCTCTGAGATAAGTTTGCAGTGTGGTGACTTTGTTGGTTCTGTTGATCATATTACACATGCATTAAGAGTTGTCTCTTCCCAAAGTGATGCCTTCTTCGCGCACCTCCAACTTTGCCGAATATATGTAGCAAAAGGAGATTTTGAAAAGCTTAAAGACATGTACACGAGTTGCTTGCAGGTCAAGACTGACCACCCAATTTACTTGGTGCTACTTAAATACATCGAGTCTAAATGCAAAATGCAGAATACGCCAAGTGAAATAGATGTAAATTTTGAGAAATGCCTGATTGGAAAGGCAAACTATTCCTGCCACTGGGTATCTATTTTTTATTTAGCTTGTGCACAGACCTGTCTATGGGATGAAGACTATATCAACGCCGAACAAGCATTAGCATATGCATGCTCAATGGAAGATGTAGACAGCTGCCTTTTACTATGTCATGGTATGATCTTTGCATTCTTCAGTATACATTTTCTTATTGCATTCCATGAATCATCAGACATCATCTCATCAATATTTCCATTGCATTCCATGAATCATCAGACATCATTTCATATAACTTGCAAGAGTATCTATTTGCATCTTTTCCACGTCCAATAAACAGCTTTTATGAAACTAATAACCTATTTGATGTGATAAAATAAGGATAATTCTGATGTAGGTAAATTTTAGGTGTAGTGTGAATTGGTTTCGTTGATTTAAAATCTTGCTTTGTCAGGTGCTATATGTATGGAGCTTGTCAGGCAGCAGTTAGGCACTCACTATTTATCTCGTGCTGTAAATAGCCTGACGAGGGCCCAAGAATCATCACTTACTCCTTTACCCATTGTTTCATTGTTGTTGGCACAAGCAGAGGCAAGCCTAGGTTCAAAACCAAATTGGGAGAGTAATCTTAGAGCCGAATGGTTTGCGTGGCCGGCAGGTCTGGATATTAGTTACAGAAGAACTTTTCCCAGTCATGTCTTCATTGTGTTCTCACTAATAATTTTCTCTTGCAGAAATGAGGCCGGCCGAACTATATTTTCAAATGCACTTGCTTGCGAGACAGTCTGACACAGCATCAAACCAAAGTTCTGGTGTAGAAATGACTCAAAGTCCAGAGAAGTGGATTCTTCAAGCAATACATTTGAACCCATCATGCGTGAGATACTGGAAAATTTTGCAGAAGCTGACCGTATAGACGACAAACTCCGCCTCTCAGCATCGCCTTCTCGTGTTTTTTTTATCCTTTGTCCTTGCAACATCGACTTCATTGTACACTAGGTGAACTGATCATTTTTTGTTGAGCAGAGTGTTAGATAATGGTCGACCTATACGCAAAGTTATCTTTTATACATCAAAGATGAGCTGTTGAGCTGTTCATTGTTTCCTCTCTTGTACTATAGATTTTGTAGCACATCCTTGCTACCATTACGTTTTTTATTCCCCAACGTGCATTCTACAGTGATCTTGCCTTGGATCGGATGCATGGAGGACCACAAGTGCATGATGTCTTATCAGAATCTTATGTTAACAACATACAGGGGTGGGTCCTGAAAGGGTACTTTGACCAGTTGGAGTGCTTTTTTGTAGGTGGTTAACCAGCACGTTGGACCTGGCTCCTGGCAGTCAGTATCTTGGACTATAGGAACTTGACCCCAACATCATACAACATGACATGGCGGACTCCCGGTCTGTCGGGAAGGGCTTACAGTTCCGACATGGCAGCCGGCGAGCCAGGAGTAGCACAACTTATCTGGAAGAGGAAGTAGCCATGCTCCGATCTGTTTACTGTTGTCAAGAGATCAGTTTTCCTTGCATTTTCTTAAAACTGTATTAAGTTCAACAGATCCATGTTTTGGTGAGTTCTCAGTAATGCAGGTCTACACATCAGTTTAGGTACTGTCTACTGGATTAACCACAAAGAAAATAGTACGTGACTTGTAGTGGTGCTGTGGTGGTCTCGGAGTGGTCTACTGCCTTTTTCTTTTCTTTTCCTTCACAAAACTTTGATGATGTCAGTAATACATAAATTTGGATACATGCATGATCATTAAAGTCCATTATCTTGTCCAGAGAAACACAAGAAAGAGGTAATCAGTAAGAATGGACGCCACATCCTCATTTGATTACTAGGAAAATAAAGAAGAAAAAGGAGGGGATGTCAGGTCTCATTGATACATGAAACATGGCAGTGCTTTCACTGTCATGCTTGTTGCGACGACCCAACCGTGGACGGAAGGTGTGGAAGTTAAAGAACACAAAGCATGCACTACCACAGCCTCGTCCATTTATATTATCATTGTTAATGCTCGCTCGCATCATGTTCCTATCACAGTGCCATTATTCCCCACTCACAAACGTGTCGTGTCTCTTGAATTATTTCCACAGCTTATATAGACTGATGGGCACATATACAAGGACCATAATTCTCTCTCTCTCTCTCTCTCTCTCTCTCTCTCTCTCTCTCTCTGTGTCTCTGATAGAACTAATGGAAGCAGCTGGGGGTCCGCCGAGGTGCGGCAGAGGTTTCAGGAGCGAGGACTACAACAACAACAGGAGGGTCTTCCTGAGAAGCTACCCACTGCAGTGGGAGGAGGCCGAAGACGAAGAAGAGGAAGTAGAGGAGGGAAGCAAAGGTGATGAGCAGGTGCCGTTCAAGAGGTGCCTCAAGAACAAGTTCCTCGCCATCTTCCACTGGGGTCATGGCAAGCTCCTGATCCTGAGGAGGCTCAAGAAGAAGGTGACCGTCTACATCGTTGCCTGCCAACCCTTTGGGTTCAAGCCTTCCGGCAGCCGACTTATCTCTTTGAAGTAAAGTTAAATAGCTATCTACCTGTTCACGAACCAGACTTCTCCTTTTTTACCTTTTTTTTTGTACCTTCGCTTCTGTATTGAGGATGGATGGATGCAAACAAGGGGACGATCGAGAACATACACATGGAGTTAATTAAAAGAAGTCGTAGTAAAAAATCTGATGACTCTTTCATGTTGTTCTTGATCTTTCTGTCATGGTGCTACTTTGTGTTAATTAGTCAATTACAGATTTCCACAACCATGGTTTTGTACTTGCAGTTGCATGTACAGTTTGCTTTCCAGAGCTCGAGCTCCGGTTCTTGTTCAGAGGCTCATCTTTTAAAGGTCCTGAAAGATTATAGCGAACAAAAAAAAGCCCTGAAGTTAATAAATAATATGCTAACTAAAGCAGTCCAGGAATAATCAGAACCAATAAAGTTGTATGCTTTTCCTTCTTTTCCTTGAAGAATGAGCACGGGGACAAATATTCTGAGACAAACACTTTGTTGACAAGAGCTGCTTTAATAACGATTCGCATGTCTTTATTCAACAAGAACATTGTAAGTATACTATTAATTCACTCGTAAAATATAACATGCAGAAGGACTGCCTAAACTGCAGTCTGGATTCACAAATATATATGATCCTTCCACCCTATACTCATTCAGCTATGGCAGCCGAGTCATCTCTGCAACATCTGAAAAATTGTCCTAATTCATCACTAACTTTCCTCCAGTACTGTCATCAAACAGTCAACGGTGGTAAACCATGTCTGATGCTCTACTGTGTTTGAAAGTAGCAAGTAGTGCAAAACCCACTAAATGGAGGGGCGAATACTAAATAATGAATATTTGGGTCATATTTATAAGTTGTCCAGATTATAAAAAAAAATTGAAGTTAAAAAAAGGAATTTTAAGATATTTCAGTCCAAACTTAACTTATCTCAAAATTCTATTTAAGTACAAAATAAGGTTATATAAGATTCAGTTCCGATCAATTTTTTAGAAATATCATGATCATGACCGCATGTCAATAAATGATCAAAGCCCATGAAAATAATTACACAATTATGATCAAAGACATCAAAAATTGGTCACCTTCATATCACAAGCCATGAAATGATTTGTCAAGAAAGATATATTCAAGTAGTAAACTCTAAATCCTCGACAATCATATTATGGGTCGTAATATGATCAGTGAAAGATATGTTTTTTTCTATTTTTTACGATCGTGAAATGATTTATCACGAATGTGACCGACTCTCATATGTGAAATCAACATCTTGAAATTTTTATTTAGACCTCATTTTAACTTCAAATTGAATATTTTTTCAATATTTTTATTTCTTCACCCTTGTGCCTCCTCTACAATAAAAATCAATAACTTGTGTTTTATAACTCAAATTAAATAAAGTAAAATTACCTATTAAAATGATGTTGGAAATTAAACTAGAATGATACACACACACATACATACACACACACTCACACACTCACACACTCACACACACACACACACACACACACACACACACCCAACCTTACGATAAGGCTAAAAAAGTTTCATCATCACCTTCACCGCATATCCCAACTATTTTTCTACTTCATCCTTTTACATGTTCATCTCAATAGTCTTTCATCACATTCCAATGACACTACTTCATAGAATTTTAGCATGAAGCATATTCAAATATATCAAGTTTAACCCCATGCAAAAGAAACATATACATTCTAATGTGTGTAATCTAGTGTTCAACTAAAATCCGATTCATGTACAATTGTAAGCATGATTGCGACAATATATATGTAGAATACTGATGAATAATGGACTATTAGTTTTAAAGCTTAGATAACACAACAATGTCGCAAATGCACAACAATCAATTGCATTACTACAAATAGCGAAACTATAAGAAAACTAAAGCAATTATAGGGACTAACCACTCTAATTTAATCTAACAAATTAATTCTACAGAAAATGATGGAGGTGGACCAGAAAGGAAAAGTATCAACTAGCTAATATTTATGTTTTTCAAGAATTTCTAGAAATGAAACAACTTACACTCGTAAGTGAGAAACTTTAGTAATGCAACGATTGATGGAGTCATGAAGCTAGTTATGCCTTGGGGATGATTGTATTCAAATTTGTAATTATCGTACATGGTTATTAATTCGCAATGAAATCTGACGAAGAGAGGAGTCACAGATTCCTTTAAGAATAGTAAGAACCTATACTACAATCTCCTAACCTCCCAGTGTCGAAGATTAGAAATAGAATCTCAAAACCTATCTTGGTTAATCTAACAACTGGCTCATGATCGAGGGCCTCTCGACATATGACCTAATCATCATAGACTTGCAAAATTCGGTGACAAGGTTTGATGTCCAATTGTATGTGAAAAAGAGCAAATCTTTCAATCTTCTAATTGCTTTATACTTTGAAGAAAACAAATAAGTTTCTCATAGTCATAAAATGACAAACTCGTCTAATGGTAAGCCAAAACCCATACAATAAAACCAATGAAATTATGAGATCATTAAATATTCAAATCTAATGAATGCCTCCCTCCCAAGATGTATCACCCTTTAAATATTAACATAGAACAATAAAGATAAACGAAAGAAACCTCCCAGTTAGAATCATTTGCACTAAAATTAGAAAACTCTTCAAATGTAAAATGGTATTGAAAATAGGATTCAAAGCAGTTTTGTAGCATTCAAACCAAAATGTCAATTGAATTCATCATTCCTTATCGGCTAACTCCAGAATATGCGATTGGTTACAATAGTTCATCATTCAGATGCAAAGATAAAGTTCAAAAAAAATATCACTACCATTTCTCTGCAATCATCTTCCTTGTCCCCTTCATGTTCCAACCGACCTCCTCTCCAATCTGTGATGCCAAAAAGATACCCCTTCTTTCCTTCCTTTGTAATTTTATATCCATTGCCCTTGCTTGACACGTGTCCCCTTTGTCCTACCTGAAAATATTCCTTTTGATTGGTCCTTATCAATCATGAGCTATCATGATTCTCCCGTCTTCTAGTAATCTTGTCGTCAACCGATGCAAGCTGTTGCGCTGTGATACTTTTCTCTGTGAGGGTGTGAAAACTTCTTCCTTCTCCTCGTGAAATAAAAGTGCAAAGTAGCATCATTGGTTCCAAATATATGAATTCACGGGTTATGAATGAAATGTTGGCGTGCTAATAGGAAAAAGATGGAAATTAAGTATAACACAGAGGTTCAGACTTAGAAGAAAATGTGAAAGTGATGTCAAATACGGCTTTGGTGACTAAAATCTCATGCACTTGATGCTATGCATCAAATCTCTCCGGACTTGAACCTTTGCTTGTACTCAATCAAATAAATTAAGATTAAGACGATGAATTTCAAATGCAAAGACCATAGCATAAGGAACGAGCCATAATTTTCACAAAATAAATTTTGTTATGGGTACATTGCGAGCAACACTATTTCGACCTCATAAAACCATGCTTATGATCAGTCACTGAAGCTTATGATTAATGTAACACAAGATCTCAATCTCTCTTCCTACATGTCACAACCTCCCATTAGATTCAGGAATCTTCTTTGTTCTAGTTTATGACAACTAACCTTGTCTCACATTTCGAAGCATATGTTTATCTCATATGTTCTGGGTAGATGGACTTGAAATGCCCAAACTTTCTATAACAATGACAAATGTTTCATTGTGCTTTCTTGCTTTGCCCTTAAACCGTCTCCTATTTGGGGTTGGGTGAGGTTTTGACCAAGGTTCTTCTAATGGTGGATGTCATAAGCCACATCCTCTTACCCTTCATCGTTCTTCTCAGCATCTCGAAGATCTCTATCTTCTTCATTCCCTTGATCATATCTTGCTCAATTGCCATGATGGACGACAATTCTTCCATTTTCTTTATTATCAAATGTAATTTGTAGTGTCTCTAGTAGTTCACATCATGTGACCTGCAAGTCCTTTACCATCACAATCATCTTATTTATGTGATCCAACACATTGGCCTCCGCCCTCATCTTGGACATGATGTACCGATGCAATATACTTGCACGTTCATGTCCATCTACGATAAGTACTTTTCTTTAAGGGCTTTCCAGAATTTGTGCAGCTTTGTATGTTTTGAACACCCTATTGTGATTATCCTCAATGTATATTAGTATGAAGGTCCTTTCTTTTCACATCACTTATCTTCCTTTGCTCCGACTCTCTCATAAATCTACCTTTTGCTTGTCTTTGACCCATTCTAGAAGAGTCGGGGCAAGGGCTAACTCATACTATATCTTACCGCTCTAATGTCATAATTGGCATCATTAAAATGTCCCAATTTGACTTTTTCACTAATAACAAATTTTGATATCTTATTTAGATATTGTAAAAAAAACATGTGTTAAGAGTAAAGTTTGCGATAATTATGATAATAAACAATAAATTAAGAAATTTCAAAAACATAGAATTTTAATTATTTTTTGACATTTCAAACTGAAAATTCAAATTTTAATTTCAAAATTAACTTTAGATTTCACATTTTTAATTATAGTAAAAAAATCTAATTATTAAAATATTATAAAAGAGTTTAAACTTTAAATTTTCAAAATATTTAAATTATAAGAAAATTCAAAATTTCAAATGTTAACATTAAAAAATAATTCAAAATAAATAAAATTAGATTTTGAAATTTTAATTCAAATTTTCAATAAAATGTAACTTTGAGTATTTCTATTTAAGTATCCCATAAATAATAATTCTAGTCATTCAAAAAATTAAGAACTATTCAATAGCGACTAATCTTCTAGTTAACAATATTTACTGAATAATAATTTTAGTAACAAAATGTCCCTAAGTGTCGACAGTATTTTCATTAAACTAGAAGGGACACACTAGTTCACTCTCCTTGAATTGTTTTCCAACAACATTGTGGAATGAAGTGTTGATCGTGGAAATGGATTTGGCAAATTGAAACTTGAAGTTAGGGTGATTCGCTCTTAATCGGAAACCAGATGAGCAATACTTATGAAGTTAGAAAGCTCGATTGGTTTTTAACAAGTCCAAACTTGGGCCATGCATTGTCAGCCTGTGATAGCCGAAGACTAAAAAGACTATATTGAAATAAAGGCAAAAAGGAAGAGAAAATGATGGAAAATGATTAGAAGTTGCCAAGATGGAAAACGAGCGTGACCTTCTATTTTCATTAAACTAGAAGGGTCACATTCGTCCACTCTCCTTGAACTGTTTTCCAACAACATTGTGGAATGTCAAGTGTTGATTGTGGAAATGGAGTTGGCAATTTGAAACTTGAAGTTAGGGTGATTCCCTCTTTATTGTAAGCCAGATGAGCAATGGATTATTTTCAAACAAATTCAATCTTGGGCCAAGCATTGTTAGCCTGTGATAGCCGAAGACTAAAAATGCGGAATAAAGACAAAAAGGAAGAGAAAATGATAGAAAATGATCAGTAGTTGCCTAGGGTAGCGTTTGGATAAAGAACCGGGGGTTCTCCGGGTTCCATTGAATAGATTGATTTGATAGATTAGTTCTAACTTGTTTGGATGAACTAATGATGTTAAGTTCTAGGGGGTGTTTGGATGATCGTGTGAGAACAAAAAAATATAGAATTATTTTTTAGATAAATAAATTAATTATAAATAAAAATAATAATATTAGTTTGATACATAAAAAAATTATTTTCTAAAATCATAATAAATAATATAATATATAAAATATTTTAGAAAATATTATTAAGTTAAAAATTAATTTTTTAATATTTAAAATAAACATTAATAAGAAAGTATTGAGTTAATAATTTAAAATAAATATTAATAATATTAATAAACGCTAATAATTTTAATAAACACTAAAATCTTAATAAATGTTAATGATTTAATACGTTAATAATAAACATTAAACCATCTTAATAAATGTTTAATAAAAGTTAAAAATATTAGTAAAAGTTAAAATAAACGTTAAAAATATATTTTTAAAATTATATTATTGAATTAGCATAAAATTAAAAGTAACAATTTAAATATTGATAAGTTAAATTAAAACAAAAAGATAATATTAAATTAGAATTATAATATTTAGTTAATATAAAATTAAAATTTAATATTTAAAATTAAATGTTAATAATTTAAGTGAAAAAATAAAGTTAAAATAAAATAAAAAAGAAATGAAATGTGAGGTAGAAAGAGTAAAAGAAAAAAAAACGGTCACATCAACATCAGAAAATGCGAAAAAAAAAGGAAAAAGTTGCCAAAAGGTGGAACCTCCAGGTTCCTGCTGTAAACACGAACCTGGAGCACTAGAATTGGGTCACGTGACCCCAAATTCTAGTGCTGGGATTCTGCCTCGGGTTCCGCCAAACGGTTCGCGTTTGGCGGAACCCGCTGGAA
>LTAE01007849.1:0-21828 GCA_001647135.1 Pontederia paniculata | reverse complement strand
CCGTTTATGCTCTGTTGCTTCTCATCATATGCTCTCTCCCTCTGATGCTGGTCGACCGCTTCATATACTTAGGACGCCTACTGCACACATATGGTTCTTCATATATACATTACGAGTGCAGTGTCGTCCATTCCTTCAGCTTAGGTCGACCACTGTACTGAACTTGAATATATCCTGTTACAGAAATCAGCTCAAACAAGTTCATCAGTACAAGCTGAGTTTACTTACAAATTTGTGATCATTCAAAACATTCTCGGGATCCTAGATTCAACAGTATCTTTTTAACATATTAGTCCTTATCATAGTATGAAATCAATAAACAATTTATCACTAAGGAAAACATATCACAAACTCCTCACAAACACGGGCCATGTCGAATTTGAACACAAGTCATATTCTGTAACCCGGATCACACTAGAACATGTTGCTGAGTTATGGTCATTGACGCGAGCATATTAGGGTTTGACACATGTCGTGTACGTGTAATTCATCTTAGCATACATTGTCGAATTTTATTTATCAAACGGGCCGTGTTAGGGGCTAACATGGGTCGTGTACCATACATGCTTTGATAGATTTTAAACATTATTTTAGATGAACACAAGGCGTGTTCATAGATCACGTCAAGGGTCCATCCTTACGACACTGACTTTACCTTAATCTAATATGATTGAACATAATAACATAAATTAATCTAGGGCACGACGTATTTGCATATAAATTGATGTAAACTATGCACTATAATTTGATATTTAGTTAAAAAATAATCCAAAACATGATCTCCTTGTTCGGGATGATGCCGACCGTGTCCAGCGTGACCCATGTCGTATTGCACGATTGGTGCATCTCTAGGGTTTTATCCCTACGAACGTGGATCATGTATTATAGGGATGCAATCCATATCTGATTGTTTAGGGTCGTCTCTTTTTATGATGATTAATTCCAAGTTTGCGGGTAGAAACTTCATGCAATTAAATTCGAACTAAATCAAATAAAAGTTTATGGATCTAACAAGAGATTAAAATTGAAACCTTGTTTCATCTATAAAAAAATCTATATTTATGAGGGATCCATCTAGGAACATATCTTGTTTGTTGATCTATCACCAGTGTTGCTCTCCTATCATTCCTCCTCTTCGTCTCCTATAATCTTCTTCTTCTTTACTCGTGTTGTAGCTGATCGTTGTTGCTCTCTCATTGATGACCTTTGCGATCGAGAGAGAAAGAGGGTGAGGGGAGAGAAAAGAGGGAGAGATAAAAGAGAAAATGGAGAAACTCGCGATGGGTGTACGAAAAAAATAATAATCCTTGAAAAAAATTTGTAGCCTTAGGGTTTATATAGAGAAATTTAGGATTTCATATTAGGTTAAAATATAATTGAATTTAGACTTCAAATCAAGTAAAATTGGAACTTGATATGTTATATATAACATGGGTCATATCCTAGTTGGATATGGTCCGTGTCCTCTCCATTTTTTTTTACTTTGATGCCGGGTATTAAACTTATATTGTGCTTGTGCATCATGAAGTGCGCTAAGTGCAACTGTGTTCACTACATTTTTGGGTTATTTTTTTCAAAATTAAGAATCTGATCAATTTTTCAGGGTGTGCTTACTATAATCATTGTACTCATTAATTAATCTCTAAATATAGTACATGTTTTTTATTGGAGAAAATGATGATGTACCTTGTTTCTTACTATATATACCATGTGCATAAAATATTATTTTACATTTTCTAAATTTGATATATGTTTTAACATGAAATTTATTATCTAAGGCAAAGGAAAAACTAAAAAAGTGTCCAAGTAATTTTTTATAATAATTGTTAAAGAATATAAATGTAGTGAAGGAGTGAGCTAAAAAGTTAAATTTTTAAAAAGTATTCGTAGCACATCTAATTTGATGATGCCAATCTACTTATGGTTATATTATATCCTATCAGGGAATAATTGAAGGAAATCAAAGACTTCTCTCACAAATTTACATAATTCAGATGATCTTCTACATCCACCAGCATCATAAACTTTTCTATATTTCTCTTTTTGCCCTGGAAAAGAATATATATGACATAACTCATAGAACAATACGAAAAGTTGGATGTCAATTTTTCAAAAGTGCTTCTCGAAGGATCTGCTGACAACGAAACCCAGCCCTCGGATAAAATTGGTTTACACCTTGATCTCAATAAAATCATCTTTTTTACTTCGAGAATATATCATTTAGATATTATGAATTTTAATTATTCATTTAAAATTTAATATATAATATACTTGCTCTTAGAGACTTTCTGATTTCCAACTCTATCCTTTGAACGACGAGCTTCAGCCTTTATTTAAAATAAAATTATTGACCTCGTATATGAAAAATAATTACTGAAAAAAAGAGATATATAAATTTCATCTATGAAAATTGCATTTTAAATCTCTCGATACTCGAAAGGTGAGCCACATTTTGATATCAGACGGTTGGTTGATCAGTTCATCCTCATACTTGTTAAAGGTTGAATATATCTACGGGTGGATGTTGTTGTGCATGATAAGATCGACCGCCATGATCGAGTCTAGTGCTAAAGTCACTCGAATACGGCCTTGGTTGCAAGCTACTCGAAGATGTATAAAAAAAATAAATAAATTAACAAGTGGTTGGAATTCAGAAAACGCCATTCCGAGACTTCACTTTGAATATTTTTATCTTTATCTAATAGAATGGAGGAGGGGCAATATTATATTTTAAGAATCCATAAAAGATGTTGAGTTGTATAGGGTCTCACAATTGTCTCACGTCACTAATAATCATAAAAAAAGGTGCTACCAAGGTTACGCTTAAAATTAAATATGATAATTTCATATTAGATCTTCAAACTGAAATAATAGTATTTCATTAAACCTTTTATATCAGATTTTACACCAAAAGCCAAAAACAAATATAGCCTGTGATCAATCATAATACATATTAAAGAAATCTATTCGACTAATTAAACTAGCTCAAAGTCTATGTAATATATAACAAATTCAATACACTTATAAAAATAAAATAAAAATTATGCTAAATTCGGGGCGTCTACGTTTGTGTCATTTTACTCTATAAAATATTATCACATGTCATTATTTTGTTTTTAAATTTGGTTTGGTTAATTTTTTTATTTAATTATTAATTTGATATGTGAAACAATGACAATTTTGAAATTCCATTTCATGTACCAATTTTGGATGTAAACTTGTTAAAAGAACGTAAAGCAAAGATTGGCAGCGATCATGGGTCAAGTGCAACTGTACCTTCTTTTTTTTTCTTTTATGTATGATGTTTTATATATTTTAAAGTAATACTGATATTTTTATGTTGTTAGAATGCCAAACGTGGCTACCAACACAATATATCAGAGCAATTAATTGAGGTCGACTTGACCAATGTGACGAATTATCATTTTGCTACGATAATTCAGCTGCCGTGTTTCTCCCGAAAGAAGTATAATACAGGCGAAAACTGTCAATTTCACATTAAATTGGGATTTCAATTTATTTGAGATATGGTTTGTTGACGACAGTGACAATAATGTGACATTATGACATACGACTTTCTTTTTTAATTAAAAAAATGCAAACAAAGTTAACCAACCCAAAATAAATCAATTTGGAAAATTGGACAACGTCCAAAACAGTGGCTTTGCTCCCCTTTTTTTTAAATTTTGAAAGAACGAAGGGTCAAAGAGCGTAGGAGTACCAGAGTCTAAGGTTCTTAAACTCACGAGTTAAAGTCCTAAACTCAAACGATTTTAAGTCTCTAAAGCACAGAACCGAGTGAACTCGATTAGAAATTATTGTGTGTGGTAAACTCAGTAGACTCATGAGTAGACTCGATAAAAACTTGAAAACTCGGGTGCACTCGTTCTTAGACTCAGATATTGCTGAAGTTAGGTATTTAGATTGAGTTTGAGAATATAACTACAAAGTAAATATGTATACAAACAGAGAAAGATTGTATTTTAAGATTTGGGCGAAGACTTCTAAGCAATGTTATTAGGACCGAATCGGCAAGCGACACGGAGAGCTCACCGGTTCAGATCGGACCTATCGAACCGTTCGGTCGGACTAGTATTAATAAAATATATTAGATCAAATTATTTATTAACATATGGTACTATTTTTTAATATAATCATGACAACAAAAATATAATTAAAATCAAAGTATTTATTATTAGATTTAATATATGATAACATTTTTATTTATTTAAAATTTTTATTATGAGAATCATGATTATGATTAAAATTTAATATAGTCATGATATTTTATGTTTTTATAATATATTCATACATTATATTAAACACAATAATGCATTTAATTAGACAATATTTATAATTAGATTTATGCATTATATTTTTTAAACTCATATGATTAACATTAAAAAAGAAAATATGTATAAAAAAGTAAATCTCACATGATCAAAAAAGGAAAGTATTCTTAACAAGAATGAAGAAACTCAAATAGTCCCACATGAATAGCACTAAGAGATGACTATGAGGTAGTGGATATTAAATAGGAATGATGCTCCTGGGCTAAAAGTTAATTATAATTTAATAAAAAAATGATTCATTTGAACCGATTTGATCAGTTTTTATCGATTTTAACTAGCTTTGGTCGGTCTGATTCGGTCTAACCCGGTCTAACTCAATGATTGATTTAGAAGTGAACCATAGGCCGTTTTAGTGACCGGTCGATGGTTGGACCAGTCTGACCGGCCAGTCCGGTCTAGTCTTGACAATAGTGCTTCTAAGCCTCTAATACATTTAATTTTCTCTCTCTTCTACGATTTGAAGTATTTGAACTTTGGCATTGAGTCATCTCATCATCCAAGCCAATCAGTGAGACATATCAAACCGATCAGTTTGGGACTTTGGGTCTCACGCCCAAGACTCGAACAACTCCAATGGTCATGGAAGCGACATTTTAAGGCATCTCAAATGGTTAGGCTGAGCATTGCGGTCAAGCAAGATGTCTACATGCACGCAAAGAAGCAGCGAGCAACAAGCTCAAGATCAATTGACCTTCTGAGTTCTAAACCTTCCCTCTCAAAAGCTGCTCTATTATATATATTTTCTCTCTCTATTTCATGATTATGCAAAATGCACTTGTGCTTTGATGATTTCTTTTTCAATATATATTGTTTCAATATATTACCTCTGCTTGAGACATTGCCTATTCAATTAACTCTTATTGTTCTAAATTAGAAACTCTTCAAAGTTTTAAATCATATAAGGTTAATATAAGTTTATATTTTAATCTTGTACATAAACTCTACGAGTTTATCATATGTAAAACGAGTCCACGTAAATCCTCGAATTTAAAAACCTTACGAGATTACATGTTCCACTCGTACCTCTTAAAGGCTCCACTCTCCAAAGTCACTAGTATCTATCTTTGAGTAATTATTCACCTATATTTAGCCTTTTCTTGTTCTATTATTTTTCTTGTTGTGGTAATCTACCAATAGAAAAAAGACTTCTTTCTCACCCTCACTGACATGCCTCATTTCGGCATAGCTTGACAGAAACAGAACATGAAGGGGCGGGTTGAAAAACCCTTTAGTGCGAAAGCAAGCAACCAATGCGGGAAAGAGTCTCTTGGATAAACTTCACGATCGGGAGGTCTTTTTTAGTCAAATACTTGTTTTGCTGCTCTCGTTTACCGTGGGCACGATAACTAGTACAACTTGTGAAAGGAATTAATCTTTTCTATCATCGTTCAAATAACAAATGAATAATTAAATAAAAAAATCAATAATTATTAGACTATTCAATGAATTTTAAACATAATAAAAAATCAGAATATGTTATGGACGAATATTCAAATTATGAGATACCTAGATATAGGGTAGACACAAGTCGAGCCGAGCTAGGCCAACACTTAAATAAGTCAGATCTGTTTAAAAAATTTAATAAACGAGTTAGGACAAAAGCCTATAATAGACTTATAAATTAAGTTTGGTCTGACTTATTTATTAAATTTAAGAAGTCTACCCTACCTTAATAGCTTATTAAGCCATATTTATTAACTAACAAATATATATTAAATTATATTTATAATATAAAAAAGAAAATATTGTGCATTTTAGCATTGTACATATCTAACACACTAAAATTAAATAATATTTTGAATAAAAGTGACTTATTGTACATCTTTCACATTATATTTAATTTTTTTGAATCAAAATTACTAATAATTTTGGCTCATACGCTAAACATTTTTTAAGCTTTATAATATATATTATTTATATAAGTTGGCATTATAAGCTAACAAGCTAGATCTAATAAATATTTTTTATAAAATAATTTAATTATTATTTATTTATACAGAAAATGTACAAAGTCCGTTACACATTTTTTTCTCTTATTAAATTATATATAATAATGCGCAGCTTATGTTTGTAATTTCTCGTATGTTTATATAATGTATTATATTATTTATCATCGCGCCCCTTTATTTTTTCTTCATGTTGCCAGTTTACTACTTCCTACTTTGATTTTTCTTTTATTTCGTGAGTTATGTTTTTACTCTTTTCCTCCACTCATATTCCCTCCTCGCCGTAAGGAAAACAGGTGCCTCCCTTTTTTAAATTTTCTTTTTGCATCTTTAAAATATTATAA
Source organism: Pontederia paniculata (assembly GCA_001647135.1). NCBI lineage: Eukaryota > Viridiplantae > Streptophyta > Magnoliopsida > Commelinales > Pontederiaceae > Pontederia > Pontederia paniculata. The sequence continues at coordinate 15,186 of LTAE01007849.1, read as the reverse complement.
TAAAATATAACTGAATTTTTTTAAAAAAAATTTGATGTAACATTAAACAAATATCTTTATCTTTATATTTTAATTTTTTTAAGTTGCATCAAATTCAACCCATCACATCACTAATAACGAAAATTGTTTTTTTATAAATTTCATCAGAATTTAAATTTAACTTTTGTTAAAAATTAATTTAAGATATCATTTGAACTTAGATGCACTACCATTTATTCTAAAAACTTAAACAATTAGGAAAAATAATATATTTATATTTTTAACAAATGAAGGAGATTGTAAATTTAATAATATATGATTAAATACAAAACTTAGTTCAGAAGAAAAAGGATTCTCCTTACTGTTATCAATAATCTGTCCCTCGACGCTTCTTTTTCATCAAAATATAAAAATCAGCACTTGACTTGTAAAAGTTCGTCATTTGGTCGAGTTAGGCTACACACGTGCCTCGGACTTGATCGAACTAAAAATCTAAATGCATCATTACAAAACTAGAAAAAGTTCATCCAGAAGGTTTTGACTCAAATTTCTTACCACAATTCCATGTGATAAGGTTGCATTTGTATTGTTTCAATCCGGTAGTTGATTCGCCTCAAATAAGAAAAATGGATCTTCAGTTTATGACTCAACTTTTACGGTGCTCATAGATCGATGAATCCTTCGTCTAGGGATGTTAATAGAATCGGGTCAATCCGATAAATTGACGATCCGAATTAATCTAATTTCAATTGAATTAGATAGGATCAGTCAGATCGAAATCAACTCGATCATAATCCGATCATCAATGGGCTGAATACGAATTCCAATTTTTCATACCTTAAATTTTTATATTTTTTTATTAAATTTAAATTAATTTATTCTTGATAAGACTTTTATATTATTTTAAAATAAATATGTTAAACTTTATACTTTGTATCATTAAAGAATACTACAAATCTTTGAATAAAATATATTTATTTTTTTTAAAAATAAGATTAATATTCAATATTAAAAAATAATTTATAAAATATAAAAATTTAAACAAATAAACCGATGACTCGATCCGATTCAATTCGACCCAATAAAAATCGAGTTGGATTAAATTTGATGACTAATTTATCATCAATTCAATCCGACCCAATCTAACCTGATTAAAATTAATCGAGTTAAGTAGGATTTAGAATCGAACCAAGTCACGTTCGACCCGTGAACACCCCTACCTTCACCTTCATTTTTGTTGTTGGAGAAAAGTGTGAGTTGAAATTTATTGTAAAATTAAATCAACTTTACGTTCATAATACTATTATCACATCATTTTGATATACTTCAACCAAACTGTATTCTTTATTTTCATTTAATTTTTGAATAATTTCTAAAAATCCTTGAAGAATTCATATAATTCATCTAACTGCTCTATTCTATTGAAAACAATATTAATGTATGCATATCTACAAACCTCATTTTATAATAAAAAAAATAAGGGGTTAAAGAGCTTTACACTATTTTCAATGTAATACCTACGCTGGTGCATGATAAAAACTTATTTTTTTATGATTAAAAATTAATGAAATAGTAAAACACGTGAACAATAAAATTGAGATCCGTATACAATTGTGTACTAGACATTATTCTTTTAAGAAAATAATTACTATATATATATATATATATATATATGAAAAATAGAATATGTTGTACATTTATGTGTAGCACATAGTTCTAATGTTCAAATAGAATATATATATATATATATATATATATTGAAATATAATCTAATGTTCATTATTCATCCGAACATTAAATACATGCAAATTGTTCTTATTCTAAATATCTTGGTGATCCAAAAAGAAGTATTATACTATATGGCATAACAACTTATGTTCTTAATATAGATACTAAGTAAAAATAAAAAAGGAAAGAAACCTCAAGTCCTCTACAATAAAAATTGAATAATGTGTATGTGTCACTGGATTATGAATAATTTACTTTTGGTTGCCAATCTAATAATTTAATGATATGATGCTATAAATAAATCTCTTTTGATGGTAAAACTCGGAGATTACTGATATGTAAGTAGAACAGTTCTTGCGGCTATTTAACAATAATTCAAGAACAAATATATGTAAAGTTTTGGGTCGAGATTGAATGATGATGATATTAATAATTTTGAGTTGGAGTTTTCACATTAACACTTTTTTAAAAGAGTTTATTTTTTCGAATCTAATTTATTATGTGCTAGTAGTCTTGCATATCGAAATACCAATAAAGTTGGCCCACCCTCCAATCAAAATGTCATTTAATTATCTTTACAGCATAATTAGTGTTAAATTTACTCTGGAATCTCTCGTAACAGTTAGAGTTCTGATATTTGATATTTCCTCTTGATTGCGACGTTGGATGAACATATTTATGTTTTACCTTTTAGTCGTTGCTGCGGCCCTCATGGATGACATATCAAATTCGTCGTCAAGTCTCCTGCTGTTTAGCTGTGGCTATAAATGTGCCACTATAACATTATTATACACATCATGTCGTGTATCGGACCCAATAGTTAATTAGTCCGTGAAGGGAGAAGTCAATTTAATTATATATCTCGACGTGGACGACGACCCTACAAAATTCACAGATCGCTTATCCTGTGTTCCTACACACCGTCTGGGAACCTTCCTCCCCCAAACCCCAATTGGCAGGAAGGATCCTTCTTTACGCATATATTATATCTCAATTGTATAAATTTTGGTGAACCGGTTACTTGTTCTATATACACTTGCAGCCGTGTTCAAGTTTGGTGGTCTCATGGCGGCTGCGTTGGACGTCGACAGTGGCACATCTTATTATCCTTTCCTCCCGGAAGATGACGACCACTCTCAAGTGCAGTTCTCCGGCGGCGAATATGATGGATCCACGTTCGATGTTTCCGACTACATGGCAGCCGCTGTCGAGGAGCTCATGGAGGAGTCGTTGTGCCCGGCCGATGGAGAGCACGGGAAGTGCTCGGTCGTGGCCGGTGGAGATAGCGCTCCTGCAGGAATAATTATAAGCCGAGCTCCAAGCACCATGATGTATGTATTTTAAGTGTGTTTCTTTTAGTTATCATCAACACTCTAACATAGGCTTGTTGATGATCACACCAGTAGCACCTATAATTGTCGATTATTATAGTCTTAATTAGTTCATCAGTTGTATTAACTTTACTGTGATTTACTTGATTGTTCATATCTCCTACAATCCTACCACACAAATCACATTATATTTATTTAACATTACGAGTAAATTATTGAGTCTCAGAATCATATATTTGATCTCCGGAGAATTGAAATCATATATGACAGCATTTTTAGTCACTTGAATAACATGATTTTTCTTTATATACTTCAAATTAAAGAGTCTCAAATCTGATAAATGAATAGGAGGTCATTTTGTGATTGTTTGCTCCATGCATCTTGTTGATTCCTATTTGGCTTCTCATGGGCTGCAGCAAAGAGGAGAACATGAAAGTGAAGGTAGGGGAAAGGATCGGGTTCAGGACCAAGTCGGACGTCGACGTACTGGACGATGGCTTCAAGTGGAGGAAGTACGGGAAGAAGTCGGTTAAGAGCAGCCCAAACCCAAGGTATATAATTAACCACCCGCCGCTCAGATTTTTCGTGTTGCAGGTTTTTTTTCTGAATATTATTATAAAAATGAACTTAATAAGAACATTTAAGCGTGTTTATACAATAATTCAATCTAATCATTTTTTTTTGTGATTCAAGATGTCTATGTACAAAAGCACCTTAATTCTCTAACCGATCTATACAATTGTTTTAAATTGTATGTACAGGAATTACTACCGGTGCACGAGCATAGGCTGCGGAGTGAGGAAGAGAGTGGAAAGAGACCGGCACGATGCCCACTACGTGATCACAACATACGAAGGCATCCACAATCACATTCGACCCCATGGCGGCAACATCTCCTACAAAAGTTATCACAGCAACAACGCCACGGCGACGCAGGCAAAACCTCGGCAATCTCATGACGAGAGCCTTCCGGCGATTCCAGATGCATGGAGCTGGATGATGGTGCAGTCTGCTAATCTTCTTGCATAGTTATGAAAAAAAAAGAAGAACAATTGGTGAAATAGTTCGAATTCCTCTGACTGATATAACTACTAAAAACAGAAGGGATGAAATGTAGCAAATGTCGTGCCATTCTGATTAGTGATCAGTTTCTGGCAGTATGGTGTTAATTTTGTAATTGGGAATTGACGAAAAGTATATATATGGTCTAGTGGAGGCTAATAAATAAGACACTATATCGGCTATGCCTATCCATATCATAATTTTTATTTGAATATGACTGGATATTTTTCTTTAAAAATATGTTTTTTTCCTCAACTTCCTTTTTATTATGTGATTAATTACCTATAAGGCTATAACCCTTTCACAATACATATATTCTTTTGCAAAAATAAAATACAGGCGGAAAAATATATATATCGTAACATATCTCACCTAAAACAGGCTCCGTGTTCGGATTCTCATTGCTAAAAGTTCGGGAGTTATTTTAATAATAATATTATTTAATCAATTTAAATTCTAAGATTAAGCTAAAAATAATAATATTTAACCAAATCTAATCTAGAATTAAAATAAGGAAATAAGATTTAATTTCACTCAAACTCATATTACCCTTTAACTATCCTATATAAGCACTCTTAGAGAGGAGCCCTCATTATTTCTCCCAATGTTGCAGCCGATGTAGCCTTCTCTCTCTTTCCTCTCCTCTCTCACTAGGTGCTTAGATAAGAAAATCTCTAGATTCTCCTATTCTCTCTCTTTCTCTCCCCTTCTCTCATCCTTGGATTATGTCAAAACCATAGGAGAACATGAAGAAGATGAAGAACAACACAAGGATCGAGGAGGACACAAGGATTATTAGTTTATTTTTGGCTTAGATTAATTATTGTTTATCAATGTACGAATAGCAACGTTTTAAGTGTTATTAATTGCTATTCACTGGCGGAACACGATCCGCGTCCACATCGGGCACGACTCGCGTCGGCGCGAACCTTAACACGTTGCGTAGGCGGCGAACACGGATCCCGTCCACCCAGGACATGGTCGTGTCTTGACACGAAAAAACACTAACACCATCGTTTTTGTTGAATGTGGCCTAAAATACCAGACACGGCTTGCGTCACTTGACGTCATGACCATGTCGCAGAATGAAGTAGTGTTTAGTAATAATTAAAGAATAAATTATGAAAAATGGCTCGGGTTAAGAGATGACAAGACCCGCATCGACCGATATATTTTAATGAGGAAAATAGACAACAATGCACCGCGTCGAAGAGCGGACACGACCAAAAAATGGCACGTGTCCTAAGAGGCTTATGTTCACGTCGATTCGCCGAAGACTTGTCATCGAGATTGATACCAGTACCGAACACGGATTGTATCCGTGTCCAACACGGCCGGTGTCGGCATTGTTGGAATGTTTAATTGACGATTTTTAAATGTATAATTGAATAGTTTATTTTTCTAACGTTTAAGGATTAATTATGTGGACAAGATAAAGGGTCACCATGTTTGATCTAAATTAAATGATGAGGCCATCATGCATTGAATGTTTGGGAGCAACAACATTAATGATGATGGAGGATTAGTAGATCAACTGCAACTTGTTCATGTTTCCTGGCCTTCTTCCCACCTTGCAACAAATGAATTTTTGAGCATCCTTATCGGTCATGGTTTGTGCACCCCCAATTACCTATTGGCAAGACCTCTAAGACTCATGAGCCAATTCAAAGACCCAAAGCAACCCTCAAAGTCACTAATGTGATAAGTCAAAGATACTAAAGATAATCACTTGGTTTAAATATTACATTATTCATGTCGCATTAGAGGTCTTGGGTTATTACTTGAAGATGACCGATGAAAAGTAAAGAAACGAAAGATAATGTAAAGACGATGAAATAATGATGATGATGTGGAGCCATTGATATTTGACTATGGATCATAGCTTACTCCTTATATACACTCGGAGTGATTGATGTTTGACTATCAATCATAACTCACTCCTGATATAAAAAAAATAATGATATGTTAAAGATGATGAACGTAAAATAAGAAAGTTAAGTAATGAAAGAAATGAATGTAAATGGAAAAATTAATATTTTGACCTTATTGCCATTAGCTTATTCCAGTATGTATTTATTATGTTATATTTATTGATTGTTGCCTTTCATTATTGGGTGTTGTAGCTCATGAATATTCTTTTCCTGTATTGGATCCTGTAGGTTAGTAGTATGCAGTGACAAGATACTGATGGTGCATGCGACGACAGATGCTCGTGGTGACTACTGCTTGCACATGACTTAATGATCCTATTAGTGTCTCCTCTTAGTCTTTTCTATCCAGTTGCATTAGTTTCTTTTGAGACATTTTCATATGATGTAAGACTTTCACATATTTTCTTTAGTGATTATGAAAGTTGGATTTCTAAGTATTAAATTTTTATCTATTTCATATTTTGTTGACTAGTCTTGTTGGTCAATCTTAATGTCAAGTAAGTATGATGTATGTCATAGAGCTCTCAGGAGGGTATTCTACCACGTATCGGAGTGATCTTCTAGGGACGTTACATATACATTATGAACTTACAAGCTGATAGATATTATATATACATTATGAAATTAATAATACATTCCAACTCTTGAATTTTAAATGGGAATGTTAATAGAGATGTTAAGTTCATAAATGGAACACCGCATGAAAATGATGTTTTTGCAGCAGTCATATATTCCTCTCAGTTCGATGGGAATTTTGAGATGGAGAAGTGTATTAGTAGCAATTTATGGCGGAAAATAAAACCATTGTCATTTAAATATTAGACAGACAAAAACTCCTTAAAATTTCAAAGAAAAAGAACACTGCCACAAATTTGAAATTGCGTAGAACGTTTCCATTGCAAATTACACTAAAATATAGCTCTACGCAATTTGCAACAGTTCATACTACCGCAATTGGGATGATTTAGTTCTTTAGACCATAGATGATTATAATCACCCATGACTGTATATGTCATAAATTATTTTCATTACCCATCTTCCCAAATTTTTCCTACTATATGTAATTCCTCCCTCTCTGATGGCTCCAACTCCAACAAGGTGTTACTTCTCTTTCCCTCCATTTGCAGCCAGTGGTGGTTGTCCTCACTTGTAGAGCTATGGCAGCCATTTTCTTTGCCGTTGGATGATAGCACCTGTGCTAGTAATCTGCACACATAGGGTTAGATCGACCATGCATAGGTGATCTTCCACGCACAAAGGTAGATCGCCACTACACATGACAAATTCCCCTGATTGTCCCTAGGTGGGGCAAGGAGTGATCGCCCCTATGCGTATGGGCTGATTGACCCCAACAAGAGCAATCGTCCTGGGCAATTATTTAATTTTTTATATGCATATTTATATATTAAATTCCTTGTTTTTAACTTATTTCTAAATCGTATGGTCTTTTTCATTTATCTTAGTTATAAAAATTAATTTATTTATGTTTAATGTATTACACTACAAGAAAAAAATAGCTTTGCAATAATAGGTTATTGACAGGCAAATAATACGTAATGATGGTTTTTTTTCCTTAAAATTTTTAAATGCATGATTAACGATGATTTAATGATTGAAATAACGATAGGAGAATGTGTTGTCATTAATTACGATTGAATTAACGATGATTTATCAATCACTAATTTAATTAATGTTTTGAAAACCCATTTTAACTAATAACAAAGAATTAGTGATGACACTATTCCGTTGTTAAAACTTAATGTTTTGAAAACCCATTTTGACTAATAACAAAAAATTTCTTCTTCCGCTTTTCCCAATTTTCCCCTTCTCCATCGAAAAAATGGGGGTACGCACAGCTTCCCCCAACCTCAATCTCCATAGATGGCTGCCATCGAGGGAGGAGTGGGCGGGCGACACTGATCCTCTTCCCTTGGCCTCCTTGTCATTCACAGGCCAGGTGCCACCTACCTCCAAGAAACAAAAATTAATTTATTTATGTTTAATGTATTATACTACAAGAAAAAATAGTTTTGCAATAATAGGTTATCGACAGGAAAATTTGTTGCTACATTGTTGCTAGAGTGACGACTCTAAGAAAACGTAGTGATGGTTTTTTTTTCTATGCATGATTAGCGATGATTTAAAGATGGAAATAACGATGGGAGAATGTGTTGTCATCAATTATGATTGAATTAAAGATGATTTATCAATCACTAATTTAATTAATGGTTTAAAAACCCATTTTAACTAATAGCAAAGAATTGGTGATGACATTATTTCATCCTTAAAGCCTATGCCCTAAATCCCTATCTCCTTCCTTCTTTTCTTTCTATTTCTCTCTCCTCTTTTGCCCTCTTTTGTAGCAATGCCAGCCACCACTCCACCATCGCGATGACCATCTTCTCCTTTCCCCTATGGGTTCATCTTCCTCCTCTCTTTTTCTTCTTCCCCTTTTCCCTTTTTTCCCTTTCTCCATCGAAAAAATGGGGGTACACACGCCCTCCCCCAACCTCAATCTCCCTAGATGGCTGCCATCGAGGGAGGAGTGGGCGAGCGCCGTCGATCCTCCTTCCTTGGCCTCCTTGTCATTCACAGGCCAGGAGGAGGGTAGGTGCCACCTGCCTCCACATCATTGGATGTTCGCCTTTTGCTGGCGAGTCCGAGGGAGAATGGGGTACGAGTGACACCTTCCTTCCTCGTGTGTCGTCAAGATTGACTTTCACGAGTGTACAAAGAAGTTTACACTAGCAAAATGATCAACTAGTTCACCAAGGAGGAAGCAAAAAAAGTTGTTGTATACTTTCATAACACTAATTTCAAATATTTATCCACAAAAAAATATGTCAGCTTAAGACACATCAACGACAAGTTGGTGATAGAGGTGTATTAAAAAAGAAAATTTATTCGATAACATGCGATGGATTAATGCACGGTAATGATGGCTTAGTGACGATGTTGTTCGACACTTAACGACATATCAATAATGCCTTATCGACGGGTTAGCAATGGTCATTAAAATGACTTAAAGACATGTTAATGATGTAGTAGCCACGAGTTGTGGGCAATCTTTTTTAAGAATTTAAAACAACAATAAGGTAGCAAGAGCGTTACATCGGGAAAGCAAAGATTTGTTGACGACTTAACGACATTATTATATTGTCACTAATAATGATCATATTTTAATGATGATTTCTCAGCAAACCGTAGTTAGTTTGTCACTAATGAAATTGGTCATGGATTAACGATGGTTCGGTGACGACATTTTTTGTCGCGAATATCCAATGTTCTTGTAGTGTTAATTTAATTACTAGTACGTATGTTCTTTGCATGCATATAAGATATTTTTTTGTGTTAATTATATGTGAGGAGAAATGATTTGATGTCCTTATCTAAAATGTTATAGTATAAAGTTTCAGACGATAAATATTATAGAAGCTCATCCACATAGAAAGGGTTTTAAACTAAATTATTGGTATTGTGTCAATTTGAAGAAGAACTCATTTTTTATATTAATGAAGAGTCACTCAATCGATCTTCAAAAGAAGATGATGAAGATCATAGATATCAAAGTTTATTGCAATAGAATATGGCGAGTTCAATTCCATGAAGAGTCACCACATCTAAAAGTAGAATTGTAACACCCTCGATTTTTAATGAATAATAATTAAAGATGAGATAAGATAGAATATGATTAAGATTATGATTAGAAAATTGATATGTATAAGTCAAAGTAAAATTGTTATGATAATATTTTTAATCAACTTAATATTCTTTATCCTATCCAAATTAATTTGGTGGAACACATGTTGCTTTCACAATAAACCTGAACTATATATGGCCATGATGTAAAATTGACCATGTTGTATCCAAGCGCGGGTCATGTTCTATCAAATCGACTCCCAAAGTAGAAAATGAAATGTGTGTAATCCCGAAGCAGGTTGTGTTTTCCCTATGATAAATAAGAATTATCTGATTGTGATTTATTGTGCATGTTTGATTTGATGATTTGCTATAATATAGAAAGAAAGTTATGTCCAACGGATAATAGGTTTTAAAATGAATAATGTATGTGATTGAATTTAAAATAAATAATATAGTTGTCCATCCACGTGAACATGTGCTAGCGACATGAATCCACTCACATGTGTGTGATCATCGACAACGGTCATCGATGGTTGCAGTTGGCGCCTTGATGCTCAAATTGAGGTGATCGTGATCTTCATTGGATTCGCCCAAATCACCTGGATCATTTTCCACCCACCACGGAAGATCAAGTTGGTGAGCCGTGTGATGGGAAACCTTCCCACACGGTTCGGAGAGCAGTATGTCATTATAGCAATCTCCCACTTGACCATTTGTCTCAAAACTCTCATTGTCTATGTGGAGTATAACTAGAGATTATGTCTTGAAGTTTCACATCAATGAATACTTCATACTGACTCAAATATTCCTAAGTCTCATTAAGCTCACATGCTTGATCAATTTTTTTACTAATTCTTTTTAGAGAATCAGTCAATATGTCACTCATATGCACATAGGACACTATCATTTCCTTCTTATCCACTATATAATGAATGTAGTGATACTCAATCTCAATATACTTTCCTTTTGAACTATTGGGTACCCTGTGTCTCAAGCTTATTGCAAATTGGTTACCACAATACATAGGTAATAATCCTCTTACCATATTGATCCTTAGTTTCAAAAGAAAATGACTAACTCATACACCATGGATGGTTGTTGTACTACAAGCAATCTCTTGTGTGTGCCTAGCCACGCATCCCTATTTTTTTCTACCCCAAGAAACGACTGCACCATCCAAAAAGAACAAATCATCTGATATGGATTTGTGATCATCTATATCACTGTCGAAATCCACATCTGAATATCATACTGCACCAAGTGTATTAGCTTGATATGTCAATATCAACTTTACCTTGCCTTTCATATATCACAGTATCCTCTTAATTATCTCCCATTGGGTCTTTCCAGAATTACATTGAAATCTGCTAACCAAACTTACCATGTAACCAAATTCAACCTCGTACACAACATCAGATACGTCAGACTACCCATCGCTTCTTCATAAGACTCACTTAACCGTGCATTGGGACACTAAATTTTACTCAATTTTTTCTTAATCACTAGTCTATCAACGCAGGACTGCTATTCTACCTCCTGAACCTCCTCGGTGCTTTATTAATGTATTGTTTCTGATTTAAACTCAAGCTTCTTGAGTTTCTATCATGGTTGATTTAAATATCCAGTACATATGATGTATCTCTCATGTCTGTCATTTAAAATCGCTTGCTCAATTTATTCTTGATCTTATTGAGCATCTCTATATCCTTTTCGACAAGCACTATATCATCTACATATAGTGATAACATACAAAACTACTCTTGCTCGTTTTTATGTAGACACATTGATCCAATTTGTTCGTCCTGAATCAAAATGAACTATCGTCTAATGGAACTTCAAGTACCATTTCCTAAACAATTGCTTTAAACCATATAGTGATTTTCAAAGCTTATATACTTCATTTTCTTGACCTTTTAACTGAAACTCTTCAGACTGTCACATATATATGTCTTTCGACAGATTTCCATTAAAGAAAGTTGTCTTGACATCCATTTGGAACAACTCCAAATCCATATATATCACTATCGTTAAGATCGCTCGATCGATTGAAACTTTAGTCACCGTAGAATAAGTCTTATGAAAATCTATTCTGACTTGCTGAGTATAATCCTTGACCACCAATCTTGCTTTGTGCCTATCAAGGGTACCATCATCCCGATAATACACATTTGCATCCTCTGGATTGTCTATCTTCTGACAAATCACATAATGTTCACATTCTATTTTTATTGATTTAGTCCAACTCAACTTTCATGGCGGCCGACCTACACATTAGAAGTCATCAATTCTTTATACGAAATATGATCTATATTATCCTCTATTTGAACATCAACAGAGTAGCACGATGCCTTGTACTCGTATAGAATATAATCATCCAAATGTGTAGGTATTATCCAAGTTCATTTTTTGGTGTCAGTAAATAATGAGTTCTTCCACTTCTTTCAAATGTATATCATTCTGTGAAATATCAACTCCCACTATGGATAGCATAGTGTATCTCCGAAGTTGTCTCTACCATCTCCTAAAATTGTGAGAAGAACATCATACTCCTGCACTTGATCATTTTCGTTCTCAAGAAAAATAGCATCACGACTCTCTATGAGACCCTTTGGATTTTTTTATTGTATCTAATAAATCTGCACATTTTCGTCCTAAAGTCCTGCTTGTCCTTAAGCTGATTAGGAACTAATATGTGCGCCTTATATTCACACTTTAGGAGATGGCCCAACTTGGGTTTTTTGCTATTTCACAATGCGTATGGCATTGATTCTACGAACTTAGTGGGAATTTTGTTCTGTATGTAACCCGACGATAATCATTGCCTCTGTAACACCCCTAACAAAAGCATGATATTGTCTGCTCTAGGCCTTAGCCCGCACGGTTTTATCAAAATATGTCATACTTGTATTAGCGTGGCGTAATGACCTATTCGCCTTAGGGACTCCTGATCAAGGCGTGATATTGTATGCTCTGGGTTCTAAAGGTGGCACCCATCGTGCACTCACAATGTAGCACTTAGTCCCTCACGGATTTCTAACGCATCACACTTGTATCAGAGTGGCGCAACGGTCTATTCCCCTTAGGGACTCCTGATCAAGGCGTGATATTGTCCGCTTTGGGTTCTAGAGATGGCTCCCATTGTGCACTCACGATGTAGCACTTAGCATATCATGGCTTTCTAACGCATCACACCTAGTGAAGACCATGCCCCCATATATACCCAACATCTCTCCCGTGACTTGTGCATGTGGGACTAATCTAAGGCATGCCCCTTACATCCTTCCCCCCTTAGGGGACTCAACGTCCTCGTTGATGATTTCCCACACCATGACACAGAGTGGCTCTGATACCATATGGAACACCCCTGAAATTTCTCTTAAGGGGGAAAGATGCAAGAGGCATACCTTGGATTAGTCCCACATGCACAAGTCACGAGAGATATGCTGGGTATTTATTGGGACATGACCTTCACTAGGTGTGACGCATTAGAAAGTCGTAAGGGGCTAAGTGCTACATGGTGAGTGTACGATGGGAGCCACCTTTAGAATCCAAAGCGGGCAATATTATTCTTTGATCAGGAGTCCCTAAGGGGAATAGGCCGTTGCGCCACTCTGATACAAGTGTGATGTGTTAGAAATCCGTGAGGAACTAAGTGTTACATCGTGAGTGTACATTGGGAGCTACCTCTAGAACCCAGAGAAGACAATATCACACATTTATTAGGAGTCCATAAGGGGAATAGGTCATTGCACCACTCTGATACAAGTGTGACGCGTTTTGTTAAAACCGTGCGAGCTAAGGTCTAGAGCAGACAATATCACGCCTTAGTTAGGGTATTACATATGGTATCAGAGCCATTCCGTGTGGGCCTTTGTCATGGTGTGAGAGATCACTCAATGAGGATGTTGAGTCCCCTAAGGGGGAAGGATGCAATAGGCAAGCCTTGGATTAGTTCCACATGCACAAGTCACGGGAGAGATGCTGGATATATATGGGGACATAGCCTTTACTAGGTGTGAGGCATTAGAAAGCTATGAGGGGCTAAGTGCTACATCGTGAGTGCACGATGGGAGCCATCTCTAGAACCCAAAGCGGACAATATCATGTAAGCCCACTCAAAATAAACCAGGAAGCCTAATGACAAATGTGTAAAAATTTTGAACTAACAGGGGTGTTTCCGTCTTTCCTTAGGAACAAAAGAATAAATAAATAAAGAAAAGATTAAACTGGATTGCACCATTGGATTGGCGACATGTGTCCAAGAGATGTGAATAAAAAAAAGGGGGTGACTTCCTTTTCTTCTTCTTCCCATCGTCCGCATACGACGCCCCCGGAGGTTGTCTGCTATTAGGGCGTGCTCGACGATGGCATTTTAGACGATGATACGACCATTGGATGGCACTACATCGACGAGTGCATCGAGACAAAGACAATGGCATATGGATTGGGATTCTTCGTGGACATGACGTGGTTTGACCAAAAGTTGAAGCTGCTAGCATGCAAATGCTTTCCGGCAATCAAACACCCATTGAATTCACCATTCTTTCGATCAATGGTATGCACTTATCCCTAGAATCATTGACATAATGATTACCATTTATTTCTACTGAGGTAGTGTGTTATAGCAGCTCCAGAACCCCTGTTCTTCACCATAGTCATCGTCGGGTGCACTTAAAACCAACTGAAGGACCATTCAGTGAACGAATCTGCTCCTATTGTGGTAATTACCTGTGGCTGCCATCTCTACTGCAAACGATTAGTAATATGACCACCGCACTAGGATAGTTTTTAATAATAGTGATGATACTATAATTAGATGGATCTATATGGAGATTTAGAGACATCCGGCTATAAGCTAATTGATAATTGCTCATTTAGTCATATTTTCCAGTGTATATTAAGTATAATTTACATACATTTTATAAACATCATCATGCATATTTCATATTTTATTTATCTTTTCTTACTTAAGAGTCAGCATCTACATAATGTGTATTTTCGATGTCCAGGGACTGTTGGATGCATGGCGGAGGAAGGATAAAAGAATCAAAGGAAAAAGCTTTCTTCACGGGCCGTGAAATCCGTCACGGGCCGTGACAACACAGGAGATAGCCTCATTCACGGCCGTGACGTCGGGCCGTGATAAGATAATTTTCCCTTCGGTCACGGGCCGTGACACGTATGCTACGGGCCATGACGACATGCTGTTGGTTTGGTCACGACCCAGGTCGCGGGCGTGGCGCTGAATATCACGGCCGTGACATGATTGTCACGGGCCGTGATGTGCTCTATTCTTCAGTCACGGCCGTGACATTTTCTGTCACGGGCCGTGACAACATTGGCTATCCACATTCGTTTGGTCACGGCCCGTGACATGACAAACCCCCAGAATTTGTTGTGTTCGGTCACGGCCGTGACATTATTGTCACGGGCCGTGACAGTTTGCAGAAATTTTCATTTTTATGTAATTTTTTAAGAAATTTTTCGACAGTTTTGATCTCCTATCAACCCTA
>LTAE01007848.1:0-14704 GCA_001647135.1 Pontederia paniculata | reverse complement strand
AGAGAATTAGGTCTTTAGTGCAGAGTATATATTGTAATCCCAAGAGTCTTGGGAAGTAACTTTGGCTAACTTTAGGCAAAATACTGAGCGTGTGCTTGAGTGAGCGAAAGCCTTAGTTCCCCTTGTGTGAAGGGTCCAAGAGCTCTTGAGAGAAATCTGTAAGAGGTTGTCTCCTTGTCCTCGTGCAAGAAAGGAGAAGTTGTAAGGGAGCCTTCGCCCTTGAAGAAAAAAATAGTGATCTCCGAAGATCTTGTGGGAGAAGACCTGAGCGGGGACGTAGGCCAAGAGTTCGACCAAACATCGTCAACAAACCTGGTGTTTGTGTGTTTGTTTGTTTTCTCTCTACTCTCTTCTCTATTTTGTTTGTGTTTGCATTTACAAGCTTCAGCTGATAACTCATCTAAACTAAGTAAAAGAGAGTAAGATTTTTAACACACCAATTCACCCCCCTCCCTCTTGGTGCCATCTAGATCCTACAGATCAAAGCAGGATATTTTTGCGTTCATAAGAATTGAACTTGATACATGTTTAAACAGTGAGGAATTGCTTATCACTCCACGCCAACATTATTAGTTACTTGAAATAGTTTTGCTTCACACATGTGGAGCACCATAGATTTTAAAAAATAATGATTGAGATATGAACAAATATTTTAGTTCTGTTTGAATTTTATTGTTATCTCTCAACCATTAATATTGAAATCAATGGTGTTCCATATGTATTTAGCAAAAAAATGATCCACATATTTCTCAGTCATTGTTCGTAAGCCATCAAAATGACTTGCATCACAGTGGAAAAAATATCTAAAATAGCCAATCAAATAATTTCACAAGTTGTATGTTGGTATAGCATTTAGAGATAATGGATGTAATTCCCTTCCGCATGCTTTCCTAGTTCTATTATATAATATAGATAATCAAATATCTTCATGAGCCATAAAAAATATTTATTTGTTAAGTAAAGGATAATGGCTTCCATGATCCATTATAGATTATTACTAGGTGATGTAGGACAATAGGTGTTTTAGTTTAGTTGGAGTCTTGTTTCATATTTCCTTTTATTATTTTTTTGGTATTTTAGTTGAAGTCAAATTGTTGGTTGTAAAAGCACATAAATATGCCTTTAATATATGCATTTCATGTAGTTTTGGAATAATTTATGTGCTTTTTATTGTTTATTTTATAGCTCAGTCACCAAAAAAAATCTTGATTGATCTAATCCAAAATATGTGTTTGACTATTTAGAAGTGAAAATGATCGAGTTTGGACAAAAGTATATGAACTGAACAAAAAAGATCAAGTTTTAGGGTTTAGGGTTTGGACTGTAAAAGTGTAGATCTCAATTTTGACAGGAGACTCGTGCACCAAGAATGATTCTCATGGGAGCGCAAAATGATGAATTTTGAGCACTTAAGGTTCACGGCCCATGAAAACTGCTGCAAGTCGTGAAGACATCACGATTGCCAACTTCACGGATCGCTACAACAGTTCATGGGTGCTAACAAAGGATGACCAATTATGCATATGAAATCCGGACCGTGAAGTTATTTTAATGGATCATGAGCAACCCTCGTTGAGCCCAACGAAACTTGTAATCTTTGACAAAAGCACGTGAATTCCATTCCAATCAACTTCTACTATATACCATAGGGAACTTCTGACCTTCTAAACATATTAAAGAGTTTTTATATTTTAATTTTTTTATTGATTCTTTCACGATTAGTTTGACCAGTCAAGTAGTTAGTCATAGTTAAAAGCATCGCAAGATGTTGTACCACCCATGGAAGGGTTGTCAGTGCAATTTCGGGGGCACTACAAAGACCCTCAAAGGTCCTTGTCTTGGTTACCCCTAGAGCTCAAAGCTCGTCGTTTCCTAGCCTTAGATTGTCATTTACTGGTTTCTTAGTTCTTCTTGGAATGCAGTTTTTAATATCGAAGGTTTCTTCTAACACACTTTTCATGTTGTATTGAATGCTCATTTCTAGAGGGACCTTGGCCTTAATAGTCTTGACATTGTAGATATTATCATGGCATTAGAAGAAGAATTTGGATATGAAATTAAAATAAGGCAGAGAATATCAACTCCATCCAAGTTGTCGTGGACATCATTATCTAACATCCTCAAGAAACTGGTATGTTGACTTGTAGGAGTCTCTTTTAGCTAAACACTATTTATTGCTTCATGGCCCTTTGACTTTGAAAAGTTGGAAGTGCTCATCGTAATAATTCTGTTGCAAGGTGCAAAAGTCTGACCACGATGATAAACTACTAGGCGAGTTGATAATTTATTTATATAAAGATCAATTGTGAATATAAATTTGCATTTCGTAGTTAATTTTTAACTAAATTGATATGAGATCGACTTTCATATTCTTTTTTTATCAGTTTTGATGGTAGCTTGATTAAAGTTGACCATCTCAATTCATGCTTCATCCTAATTGAAGAGGTACTATTGTTATTCATGGATGGTTGGTATAATGCCTCAAATTTAGAACTCGTCATATGGTAGAATACAGACTTATAGGCATTATGACATTACTTCTTTGACTTAACAATTGGCTGGTCATCAATATAGACATATCATGCGGAAGCAATAACTTTAATATAAAACACTTTTCAGTAATCTAAATATATTTGATATTTTATAACCTAATAGTAATATATAACTTAATTTGATACTGAACTCTTTTCAATAGTCTTCTATTTAATATTAAACATTTTTGCAAAAATGATTGATCTTATTAATCTATATTAAATCATAATTCTAAACAGGATATGATATCACTAAAAGATATTAGATCTCGTATGAATATAAAAAGATCCCTTTTCTTATCATGATCATGTGCTTTAGGATCTATAGAACTGATTTAACATAGAATAATTTAGATCATACCCGAGAAGTTTGTATCCAAAGAGATTTATCAAAGCGTTTGCTATCTTGATCAACCTCCAAGAATCACAGATGTGATCACTCTAAAAGGTATCCACACCAAGACCAATATGAAGTTGCACTGAAGGAGAACATCTATGGGGATTAGAGAAATCTAATAAGATAATTCATCTAATTCCATATCTCTTAAAACCTCATATATATAGAGAAAGGTGATTGTGTAACCAACTCAACAACCTCTTTCTTCCATTTGACGATCATGATACAATCATATCTGTTATCAACTTTTGGCCGTTCGATTGACCAACAATCATGATAATTAGTCTTCAGACACTTATTTTGGATGCACTTTTGAGCGTGTTACAACGAATATTAAAGGTCGTTGTCTTGGTTGCTTCTAGAATTTGGAACTCATCATTTCCTATGTAGCCTCATGATATTTCTTGGCTTTTTTAATTCTTCTTTGAGTGCATCAAAGATTTCTATCTATTGCACTTTTCAGGTTGTAGTGAATGCTCATTTCTGAAAGGGCATTGGCCTTAATAGTCTCAGCATCTTTGATATTGCAATGGCCTTAGAGGAAGATTTAGGTTTGAAATTGCTTATAATGAGGCAGACATAATCGATTGCATCCCAGTTGTCAAAGACTTCATTGCCTCGCAACCTTGGGTAAAATGATATGTTGACTTGTATGAGTCACCATTAGCTAAACATTATTTATGCTTCATGACCCCTCGTCTTTGGAATTTGGAACACTCATAGTAATAATTATGTTGCAAGGTGGAAAAGTTAGACCGACAATGTTGATAAAAGTTGCCTTAGTGTAGTTAGGTTTTCTAATTAATTACTATTCTAGTAGAATATGTGCACATGCTATACATTGATGGATGGACTATAATATTATATTTTACTTATTTTTTTCTTGTAAATTCTTATATTTTAATATTACCTTTCATGTTGGCTAATATTTAATAGTATAATGCATACAAAAGGTGAATGAAGCTTGCACATATTTATACTATTGAGTTATGTTGGATGTCTCCTTTGTCTCATACTTCATTGAGTTGTAAAACATTTAATATCTTTGACGAGTTATTGAGTAGTGATTTGGTGACCTGCTTTTTCGCATTTTCATTTAAGACTTCTGCAAAGAGTTTTCTATTTTAATTTTTTTATTGATTTTGACAAGTCAAGTAGTCGAATTGTAGTTAAAGCATCACCAAGATGTTGTATTTAATGCTTTTCCTTAATTTATTCAGATCTTTTATTTAACTAGCATTCTATATAGGAATAGCTGATTTTCTTCTCGTTGGTCTTTGAAATTGATATGCGACTTTGAGTTGAAGTATTGCATGTC
This sequence comes from Pontederia paniculata, assembly GCA_001647135.1. Lineage (NCBI taxonomy): Eukaryota > Viridiplantae > Streptophyta > Magnoliopsida > Commelinales > Pontederiaceae > Pontederia > Pontederia paniculata. The sequence continues at coordinate 10,458 of LTAE01007848.1, read as the reverse complement.
ATATCCAAGTAGAATTCTCGAGAGGAATACTTTGAATATTTGGTCTATTGATTCTTATCCTGTAGAAGAATGGTTGATATTTTATGGGATACAAATTCATATATCTTAGTTTTTAATAGATAAGATTGTCATCTTGAAGAGAAATGATCAAGTCCATCAAGAACTAAGGTAGTTTATTTATCCTAGAGAGGAAGTCATATCTTAGGTAGATCCTGATCCATCTGGGAGTTTGAAATAAAATTATAATTCAATTAATCTTGTGGTGAAACAAAATTTATCCTTATCTTATCTCATATTGATTTAGAGTTTGTTCTTATCAAAACCTTTTATTTTCTTTTATTTTTATTTTTTTATTATTTCAAGAATATTTTTTATCCAAATTCAATTATCTCCGATTATTCCATAGTATTAGATAGATAATTATGTTAATCCTTATGAGAATGATACTCTACTCACATCTCTATTACTTGATAGGATTAATGCACTTGCTAGTGATATTTTATGTACCCTTAGCATGTATAAGGCGCAACCAAAGCTAGTATGATATGTGTATCTCCCTAAAGTTTTGAGGTGGTTGTTGATAATGTTGATTTCTATAAGATTAATTCAGATGGGCCTTAAGCTAAGGAGGATTTCAATTATAGGACTATTTTTTTATTCCATGTTGATTGGTTCAGCCCATTAGTTATAAGTGAATTCATTTGATGTTTAGGAGCTTCTTACATATTATAATCAATTAATGGGCAATTGGAAATCATGTGATCAGATAAACCAAATTGATCACACCAGGTATGGGTAAGTGAGTTATTTCCAAGGTTAGCTTCAAATGAATACACACTCAAATTTGCAAAAATATTATGATTATGTTCTTCTTCTATAGTGCCATTTGCACAATTTCTCCAACCCTAGCTGTGAACTGATCCCATTTTCTCCAACCCGAAGCCTTAAACTCTTGAAGTACATTCTAACATGTGACTCAATGCACATTTGAAGGCTTACAAAGAATAGGGGGAGAATAAAAAGCAAAAATGAAAGGAGAGACAAAGAGAGGGAAAATAAAATAAAACATAGATAGAAAGTAATAAAAAAACATAAATAAATGAGATTGAATTTATTGCGGATTATTTATCAAATTTGACTGCAATCTATTGCTTCATTTTAAAAAAAAATGTTTTGAACCTCTATTTGTAACTATAGTATTTGTTTTTTCTTCTATAATAGGTATTAATATCGAGATAAGATGACCAATCCATACCCAATGTAATGTGGTAGTCCATCATTAATATCACCACCCATCAGAAGGGCCAATCCTATTCACAATAAGGGACAAATTAAGTATGTATCTTCTTGTTGATATATTACCTATCAATGCAAAAATTTAAAGTTGATTAATGCGAACAAACCTATACATGTTTAATACATATCATTTATAACATTTTTCACTATTTTGATCGTTGCACATATTAATTTTATTGTTGACATCGATCAAGAAGAGAAATTGGTGCAGCAACACGACTTTCATCCAAATCAACATGGTTGTGTTATCTCACAGCTATGGCAAAGCAACATGGATGACATCCAAAACAACATAAAATATGTTCTTTCTTAAATTTCCACAACAAATCAATCACATCCACACCAACAAATGTCTTGCTTTCTCACAATTGTTTACTAAAACTCATGTCATGTTCAATTTAATGAAGTCCATGTTCCAAATCAAAATGGGCCTTGGAATTCAAAATGGGCAAATTTCTCTCATGACTATGGCGGTTTGGACATCAACAGATGATATTAACAACTTCTTCACCAAACATTATCTTAACCGATGGACTGTAAAATAGACATGTATAAAACCCCGTAAATCATTTTTCAAGTTTTATAGATCACATCTCAATTTAAGGTTCCTTCCAAGAGGAAGAGAGAAGTTTGAGAGATGAATTGAAGATTAAGAAAAGATTGGTGGTTTGACAGTTCATTATATATCATTTACTCGATTTAGATTGGACGATCCATCCACGACTAGAGAGTTTGTTCTTCAAATTTTTATTAGTTATTTTTGTTATCCTCCTTTGTTTTTTTTTTGTTTGAAAATCTTTCGAATATGAAATAGATCACTTGTTAGGGAAGATTAGTATAATTTCATTGACCTTTGAATAAATTTTATTCTGAAGTTTTAGTGTTTTATTTGCATGAATCATCATATCAAAATTAACAAATTTGGTATTGTTAATATTGATTCTGAATTGTTTTCTGATTCTTCTATGAATTTTTAATTTATTATGAACAAAGACAACATGAACCATGTTATATCGAACACGGGTTGTGTCTGATACAATCCGGGGTTATTCTTATTTAGTGCATATCCTACCTAACCTATGCAAACAAGATTTAGGATTTGTTGATCATTGACTCATGTAATTTAGGTGTCATTGATGGAGGTTTGCATTGTTAAAGCATCATATTTTCATATTTATATATTAAAGTCAATACAGGTTTCTTTAATCGTATCTAAGATCAAAGTAATTGAGTTAGAGTTATACCCAAAGTAATATTTCCATCATTAGAGTTTATATCAAATTCATTATTGATTCAAGTGATAAAAGAGGAGATATTTGTAACATCCTCACCCACTAAGATATTATTCAATTTAGGTGTTGACTCACACGATATTATAATGCATTTTGATAGGCCAAAGACATGTCTACATATATAGATAGAATTTCTCCAATGACTTGCTTAATGTGGGACTAACTGAAGGCATACCTCTTGTATCCTTTAACCTTAGGAGCTAACGATACATTCTTGATAAGTGGCCCCCTACCATGGCATAAATATGCACGAAGAGTAGCTTTTAATACCACATGTAACATCTTAGTCTACAAAGATATTATTCATTTTAAGTCTTGGTCCATGAGATTTTTTAAAGCGTCTTAACTGGTATCAAAGTTGCTCAATAACCTATTCTCCTTGAGGACTCAGTACATGTCAAAATATCATCCATTTTAGGTTAAAGGCGACTCTCGTCGTGCATTCATAATGTATCACTTAGCACCTCATGAATTTTAATATGTCTTATGTACTACTAGAGTGGCACAACGACCTATTCATCTTAGGGACTCACTACCTACCAAGATGTTGTTCACTTTGGGTCACGACCAGCATGTTTTTCTCAAATACTCTAATAAAATTGGAATCATATAGAGAAGATTAACATGGCTACTACACAAGGATGACAAAAATCGATAAGGTTCAACTTTTTCTATTCAAGAGGCATGCATTATATTAGTCAAGATGTTAGGAAAGATTCAAATTATCAAAGAAATTCATAAAAAGCATTACACATAGCATTCATATGCATAATAAATTCAAGACTAAAATTAATTCAACAAAGGGTTCAAGGGTTTCTCTCTTACAATATAAATTCTCTAGAAAATAGTCTAAAAGAATTACAATGGAGTTTGATGACAGGAAAGGATATACCTAAATAGCTTGACCCAACCCCTGAAAAGCTTACCCCAATCTCTATTTGTGTAAACAATTTATGATGATTTACTTCCATTTTTCGCATTATGAATATTCGGCATCATCATAATTGGATTTTGGGAATTTAAGCTAATTTAAGAAGGTTTTAACCAGATTTCATGATTTAGTTATTTGAACATTCGAAATTTTGAATTCCTTCCATTTTTGTGGTTGCAGCCGAGGAACCAGGGTAACCTACACAACTGACACTCGAATTTTGCGGAGCTGATCCCTCACCTGGCGACATTTTGGGGATTTTTGAATTTTGAAGATCTTCTCACCTCCGGATTTTGGGGAAGCACAAAATAGAAGGTCTGAAGAGGACACAGGGGCATAAAAGGAGAGGAGGACAACGTGACCAGGGGAGGAGGACAGACGACCGAAACTTTATCTTATTTTGCACTTTAACTTTCGGAAAACACTATGTTGGCTGGATGTAATTCTGTTTATGTAATTTCTGTACTCAGGATGTCTTGGGAAATACTTTGTTTCACCATGTTTGCTCTGAAATGCTTTGAACTTTCACTTCTATATCATTCACTTAATCTCATGTACTAAATTGTGTTGATATATGTGTTTTATGTTTTCTTTGCTACTCGTTTGGTTCTTCCCAAGTGCGCACTATCCTTAAGGACCTTATAGTGTTGCCACCTTCACACAATGAGCCGAGAGGCTAGTGATGAAGTTTGGGGGAACCTTAGTCCAGGTTATGCCTTCTGAGTTAGGTGATAGGTGTGAGTTTGCCCCTACCTCTGGAGCTTGACCCGGAGCAAGTGAGAACTATCTTGAATGTTACTTGTAGATTTAGTTAGAGAGGTGAACCAAGATGCCTTGACCTTGAGAGAGGCTTGATAGGTAACTTGGGGAACAATCTCTTGGTCNGTGTGACCATGGCCAGATTACATTTGGTCAAGCCTTGAACCTCCACCGCGAGAGCGGGAAGGTAAAAGGTAGAGCAATCACCGCGAGAGCGGGGTTGCCTTGACAAATGGTGTAAGGGCCTGGACGACTTTACAGATTTCACGACAAAGAGTAGATGGGTGTGATTCAGAGATGAACCCAGTGTCCTGATGTCCTCTCATCATTTGAAGTTATCTTTCTTTTAAATTTTGTCTTCTCTATTGAAAAATCCAAAAATATTATTTCTATTGATTACCCCTTACCTATTCCGGTTAGGGCTTGGACCTCCAGTGTCAAGCCCCTAACCGCGAGAGCTTGACTGAGGAACAGTAGTAATAGAAGCGTGAAAACAAAGTTTCCCTGTGGATCGATACCTAAAGTACTCGACGATTACCGTATACTTGTGGTGATAGGAGTGTGCTAGGTCTATAAATATTAAAATTTGAAGTGAAGACAACCTTTACAGAAGATTGATCCTGGTTAACCCCCTAATCTGTGGTCATTTTCTATTCTACCCCACACTTCGCATCAGAGTTCACCGAAAAGTTAAGAAGAGAAGATTACAAACTATAAATAAAACCATTGATATGACGATCGTCTTTTTCACAAAATTGTAGGAATTCTTCTACTTATTCTTCCTCTTCTCTTATTTTGTTACTCACAAATTTCTCTTCAAAATCTTTCTTAAATTCTCTGGTAGATGAATAGCTGGATCGATCTATTCTTGGCTTTTGATTAGAAATATTTATAGGTTTGAAGAGTCCTGGAATAATAAACATATATCAACCCCCATAAATCATCTTTGAAGTTTTATAGATCATATCTCAATTAGGGTTCCTTCTCAAGAAGAAGAGAAGTTTGTGAGATGAAATAAAGATCAAGAAAAGATTGGTGGTTTAACAGTTCATTATGTATCATTTACTCGATTGAGATTGAACAACTCGTTCGCAACTATGAATTCTTTATGTTATTTTGATCAAGGACAACACAAACCATGCCATCTTGAACATGGGTCATGTTGGATCCAATGAGGGGCTATTTTTATTTAGTGCATATCCTACCTAACCTATCCATAATGAAATTAAGGATTTGTTGATCATTGACTCACTTAATTTAGTTGTCATTGATAGAGGTTTGCATTGTTAAAGCATCATATTTTCACACACACACACACACACATATGTATATATATGTTAAAGTCAATTCAGGTTCTTTAATCGCATCTCAAATCAAACTAGTTAGGTCATTGAGTTAGAGCTATACCCGAAGTAATATCCTCACCCACTAAGATATTATTTACTTTAGGCCTTGACTCACACGATATTCTAATGCATTTTGAAAGGTCAAAGACATGTCTACATATATAAATAGAATTTCTTTAGTGACTTGCCTAATGTGGGACTAATTGAAGGCATGTCTCTTATACCCTTTAACCTCAGGTATTAACACTACATTATTGATACGTGGTCCCCCATCATGGCATAGATGTGCACGAAGAGTAGCTTTTAATACCTTATGCAACATACTAGTTTGCAAAGATAGTATTCATTTTAAGTCTTGGTCTGCGAGATTTTTTAATGTGTCTTAGCTGGTTTCAAAGTTGCTCAACAACCTACTCTCCCTAAGAACTCGGTATATATCAATATATTATCCATTTTAGGTTAAAGGTGGCTCTCGTCGTGCATTCATTACGTATCACTTAGAAACTCATGATTTTTAATATCTTATGTCTATTAAAGTGGCGCAACGACCTATTCATCTTAAGGACTCAGTACATGCTAACATGTTGTTTTCTTTGAGTCGCGACCTATTCGTCTGGCCTTCGCCGAACCCTTGCCACCGAGCTCGCCCAGCAATGGTCGACGGAGCACGACGTCGAGTGAAGAAGAAGGAGAAGACCACTGTAGCAAAATGGGTAGGAAGAGAGAGAAGAGGCAGTTGTATATATATAAGTAGGGGACACATGTTGCGAATCCGACAACTAATCAAATTTTTTTATTTACAAATATCTACCCTACAAAAAGATGAGTTTACCCCTATTAATAATAATAATTCTGCCCTTGTCCCTGAGCTTTTTTGACTATTTGTGCAAGGCTTACAATATCTTAACCGATGGACTACAAAAATATAAAACCCCATAAATCATCTTTCAAGTTTTAGAGATCACATCTCAATTAATGTTCCTTCCCAAGAAGAAGAGAGAAGTTTATGAGATGAATTGAAGATCAAGAAAAGATTGGTGGTTTGGCAGTTCATTATGTATCATTTACTCGATTAAGATTGGACGATCCATCCACAACTAGAGAGTTTGTTCTTCAAATTTTTATTAGTTATGTTTTCCTCTATTTTTTTAAATCTTTCGAATATGAAATAGATCACTTGTTAAGGGAATATTAGTAGAATTTGTCAAGATGTTATTCCTATTCGTCTTAGGGACTCACTACCTGCAAAGATGTTGTTCACTTTGGGCCGCGACCTGCATGTTTTTCTCAAATACTCTAATAAAATTGGAATGATATAGAGAAGATTAGCATGACTACTACACAAGGATGACAAAAATCGATAAGGTTCAATTTTTTTTATTCAAGAGGCTTGCATTATATTAGTCACACTTTGACAAGTTACACCAGATATGTGATATGCTGGATATATATACATGTAGATGTACGACCTATCAATATGTTTTAGTAAAATTATATTTGTTAAAGCCCAATGCAAATAATATCTTGGCAACTAACTATTGAGGATATAGAGCTTCTTAACATAAATCTTTCTCATGATGAGAGATCATTCAACAAGAACTTTTAGAAAAATTATAGTTGAACCAGCCATCCAAACTAATGTTTATTGAAAAAATCTTAAGAGAAAAATAAATTAGGATTTTTGTTTAAAAAGAAACAAAATTTTCTTTTGTTAGGTTGTATAAGAAAAAAGAAAATATAATTTTCTTTGATTAGTTCGTGGCATTAGATAGATAATTATGTTAATCTTTATGGGAACAATACTCTACTCATCTCTATTACTTGATAGAATTAGTGCACTTGCTAATGATATTTTATGTACTCTTAGCATGTATAAGGAGAAGCCAAAGCTAGTATGATCTCTCTATCTCCCTAAAGTTCTGATTTTGAGGTGGTTGTTGATAATGTTGATTTCTAATAGTTAAATCAGATGGGCCTTAATCGAAGGAGGTTTTCAATTATAGGACTATGGTTTTTATTCCATGTTGATTGGTTCAACCCATTAGGTATAAGTGCATTCATTGGATGTTTAGGAGCTTCTTACATATTATAATCAAGCAATTGGCAATCATGTGATCAAAGAATCCAAATTGATCACTCTAGGTATGATAACTAAGTTATTTTCAAGATTAGCTTCAAACGAAAACACACTCAGATTTCCAGAAATATTTTGATTTACATTCTTCTTCTCTAGTGCCATTTGGACAATTTCTCCAACCCTATCTATGAATTGATCCCAATTTATCCAACCTAAAGCCGCAAACTCCCAAAGTGCATTGTAACATGTGACTCGATGTACTTTTGAAGGCTTACAAAGAATAGTGGAGAATAAAAAGCAAAATGAACGGAAAGACAAAGAGAGGTAAAATAGAGCATAGAGAAATTAATAAAAAACATAAATAAATGAGCTAGAATTTATTGCGGATTACTTATCAAATTTGCCAGCAATCTATTGCATCATTTTTTGGAGAAATGTTTTGAACCTCTATTTATAACTATAGTATTTGTTTTTTCTTTCTATAATAGGTGTTAATATTGAGATAAAATGACCAAACCACACCCAATGTAATGTGGTGTTCCATAATTAATACCACCACCCATTAGAAGGGTCAATCATATTCACAATAAGAGACCAATTAAGCATGTATCTCCTTGTCAATATATTACCTATCAATGTCAAAATTTCAAGTTGATTAATGACGAGCAAAACTATACATATCATTTATGACATTTTTCATTGTTTTGATAATTGCACATATTAATTTTAGTGTTTATTTATGTTGAGTTGTAAACTAGCCAAGTTTTCTTTGTTAATCTCTCAAGAGATAAGAATTGGAGTTTTAAAGCAGTCGAAAAAGATCGGATCGAAAAATGAAGTTGACATCGATTAAGAAGAGAAATTGGTGTACAAACATGACTTTCATCCAAATCAACACGAGTCGTGTTATCTCAAAACTATGGCAAAACAACATGGATGACATCCAAAACAACAGAAAATATGTTCTGTCTTAAATTTCCATAACAAATTGATAACATCCACAACAACACATGACTATTTACTAAAACTCATGTCATGTTCCATTCAATGCAGTCCATGTTCCAAATCAAAATGTGCCTTGGAATTGAAAATGGGCAAATTTCTCTCACGACTATGGCGGTTTGGACGTCAATAGACGATATTAACAACTTCTTCACCAAGCAATATCTTAACCGATGGACTACAAAATATAAAACCCCATAAATCATCGTTCGAGTTAGATCACATCTCAATTAAGGTTCCTTCCCAAGAAGAAGAGAGAAGTTTGTGAGATGAATTGAAGATCAAGAAAAGATTGATGGTTTGGCAGTTATTATGTATCATTTACTCGATTAAGATTGGACGATCCATACACGACTAGAGAGTTTGTTCTTCAATTTTTTATTAGTTAATTTTGTTTTCCTCCTTTGTTTTTCTTAAATCTATTGAATATGAAATAGACCACTTGTTAGGGGAAGATTAGTAGAATTTGTCAAGATGTTGCTCCTATTCATCTTAGGGACTCACTACTTGCCAAGATGTAGTTCACTTTGGGTCGCGACCTGCATGCATTTATCAAATACTCTAATAAAACTAGAGTGATATAAAGAAGATTAGCATGACTACTACACAAGGATGACAAAAATTGGTAAGGTTCACTATTTTCTATTCAAGATGTAATGCCCCAAAATTTACACCCCGCCACGTGGTAGAATATGGACTTGGAGACGTTATGACATTCGCCTTTTACTTAAACTAGTCAATATACTAAAAACATTAGGCGAAAGCAATAACTTTAAAAATAAAACTTCATAATATAAGTATAGAAAAATAACAATATTCTATTAAATTGCTCAATAATAAAAAGACATGACTATTAAAAGTTCAACAACTCCATGGGAAGACAAAAATATAACTCAATACTAGACTTCTAAACATGTGCAAACAACCAATGTCATGAACATCAGTATCACTAATATGTTTAGAAGGTCAGAAGTTCCCTATGGTTTATAGTAGAAGTTGATTGGAACGGAATTCACGTGCGATTGTCAAAGATGACAAGTTTCGTTGGGCTCCACAAGGGTTGTTCATGACCCATTAACTAAACTTCATGGTTCGGAACTCATATGCATAATTTGTCATCCTTTGGTCGCACCCATGAACTGTTGTAGTGATATGTGAACTTGGCAATTGTGATGTCTTCACGACTTGCGGTAGTTTTCATGGGCCGTGAACCTTAAGTGCTCAAATCCATCATTTGGTCGCTCCCATGAGAATCATTCTTGGTGCATGAGTCTCCTATCAAAGTTGAGATCTACGCTTTTATAGTCCAAACCCTAAACCCTAAAACTTGATCTTCTTTGTTGAGTTCATATACTTTTGTCAAAACTCGATCATTTTCACTTCTAAATAGTCAGAAGATAAGATCAATCAAGATTTTTTTTGTGACAAAGCTATAAAATAAACGATAAAAAGCACATATGTTGAATCTAGGATCCCGAGAATGTTTTGAATGATCACAAATTTGTAAGTGAACTCAGTCTGTACTGATGAACTTGTTTGAGCTGATTTCTGTAACAGGATATATTCAAGTTCAGTACAATGGTCGACCTGAGCTAAAGGAATGGATGACCACTACACACGTAATATATATCAGAAGAACCATATGTGTGCAGTGGGCGTCCTAAGGATTTAAGCGGTCGACCAGCATCAGAGGATGAGAGCATATGTTGAGCAAGCAGCGAAACATAAACGGTCGACCAAAGGTGTAAAGAGGGC
>LTAE01007847.1:0-19464 GCA_001647135.1 Pontederia paniculata | reverse complement strand
ATAATAATAATAATAATAATAATAATAATAATAATAATAATAATAATAATAATAATAATAATAATAATAATAATAATAATAATAATAATAATAATAACAATAGTATACTGATTAATCCATCATTTTAAATTCTTTACAATTAGATTTATGTGATTGATGAAATATTAGGTAGAAAATGCATACTTTTGGGTAGAAAAATGGTCGTACATATTAAATATGCAGGGACCTGCAGCAAAACTTATAGAGGAATCGACATATATCTAAAAATATAAATAAAAAGTGTTAAGATAATAAATAAACAAAAAAGTTAGTAAATGTTGAACTTAAAAAATCAACATTTCTAATAATGTGGACAATTAACTTCATATAAAATTGTCACCCCCACCCAAAATATTGGTCTGTCCGTGTTAATAAGCGTGAATATATAATTTACGCTTTCATCTGGGTACAATATTAATGGATGAAAATGATTAACAATTCGAATCGATCTTTTGTACTTGCCTTTAAATTTATGTATTTACATAAATAAGTTTAAAGCTGAATTTACCATTTGTCCATTCCTTGAGCATATTTGCCTCCGTCCATCATTTATTTATTTTCTTTTGTAGAAAGAAAATTTATATTATGAAACACAAATAAGTCAAAATGATTCTTTAAAATACTAAACACGATTTTTAATTCATAGACTAATTTCATATTCAGGTAGGAACTTGTTTAACCCATAATTTTTAATAAAATAAAATCTAAGAAACCATTATAGTATACCTTAAGGCATTGTTTTGTTAAAAGAATATATATTTTATGTTATTCTATCCAACCACCTTTAATTTGATAGGGGCAGACTAATATTACAAAAAAGTTATCTCAATCAATACTATTATCTTATTCTATTTGATATACTCGTTATTTGGAACAGTTTACCCTTATCAAAATGTATTAGTTAATTAAATTTAATTTTCCCTATCCTACATTTAATTAGTCAAATTATGGACAAGGATTGTTGAATTCTAATAATTTCGAATTTAACTTTCATAGTCGCTAATTTTATAATACCCCCAACTTCATTCAAAAAATTGTTCGCTTTGAATCTATGATCCGTTATGAATTTAAAACGCGTCTTAAATGATGAAAAAGATAATCACTTATAAGCTCATGACAACCTTCGTATTTTGTTCATATGAGACTAAACCCTTGATCTTATCTTGGGTCCTTATAAATTTAGTTAAAGTTTTTTATTTATTTTATTTAAATATTAAATTAATCATACGATAATAATCATTGATGCTATTAAAAATATAAATATAAAAATATTATTTTTATTAATTTAAATATTTAGAATTATTGGTAGCAGAAAGTGAGTTAAAATCGACAAATGTAAACGATTCATCCTTTGAACTTTCAGAGAGATAGATGTGGAAGTAGAAGACAAGTATGAGTTGGGGGTCAACAAAAATTGAAAAAAAGAGAGCTTAAATAACATTTTAATTTTGTTGACGGTTGTGTGTACATGTTGACGCATCAATTTTTCAGTACAACGCATTGACGTCGAAATGTGAAAATTGCGATAAATTTTGTACACTTTATTTTCTTTTCTTTGTGCTACGTTACAATTTTGTTGGACCATATAAGTTTGGTTTTGGTGTCCTTGCAAGATTTGACCCTACGACCACACATTGATGAACCGGTCACGTATTGTGGACTAGTTACTTTATTTGTAGCATTTAATTAGGCCACTACATGTCACCACAATAAAATAGATATTTCTTTCCTTTATTATATGATACAGCTATGATGATCCAGCTACGTAATATTCATATAATTAATCATCTTTTAGTTTATGTAATATCAAATATGTTACAATTCAATTATCTAAAATAATAGTCATATTAAAGAAAAAAGAGGCCTATGGATGTACAGTAAGATCCAGCCTTTAATTTCATGTGATTTATTGTCGTACCTATTAATTAAACTTTTTCTTCATCAATCATTGGATTATTAAGTGTGTTTGACGGCTGTCATATAAGATGTAAATTACAGCTGCAAATTATGTTGTACAATCATTTTTTTTCCTAAAAAAATTTGATCGTCATCTATTTATCATTGTAAAATTTAATAATATAAGGAAAAAATATTTATACAACTCAACCAAAAGTTGTAAATTACAGTGAGTGATATTAACTGTTAATCTAATTAGGTAAGTATTATTAACCATTGATCTGATCAATTATTAAATAAGACATTTTTTTATGACTTGATATGGAAAGAAAAAAATTAACAGCAACCATCCGATCTGAATTGGAAGGTTCAAAACATGAGCTCTAATTTACAACATGATTAATGAGTTGTATACTCATTAACCCCATAATATAAATATTATATATATATATATATATATTTAATGAAAGTGTATACTCATATTTTATCATTTTGATCGTTGGATATAAAATATATTATTAAAAAAATAAGTAAAAAATATAAATTTTAAATAAATTATTTATTTTTAATTACACATCTTAAATTCAATGATATAAATAATAGATATAGATATATCTTACTTAAATAGAGCCTCTTTAAATCCAAATAATATATATTAACCGATAAATAGAGGTCTTAAAACTAATAACGAAAATGTATTAAATTTAAAATTTTGAATTATATTTATTTATACCTTTTTTTTGAACTATATGGTAAATAAAGATGAGATTTGATGCCGAGTCAACGGTCACGATCCCCCGATCCATGAAACGGGGATCTACAAAAGTCCCATCTGATGGTCAAGGTTGACAGCCTGACACGCTGTCCGTGACGCGCCGCGCCGCCAGTTATATTACTCAATATAGCGGATTTTAACAGTTTATACCGGTATCTAGAAACTGGCAGGGCACATGATTTAAATATATATCTTCCTGCAAAAAAGTATAAGTCAACTGACACCAACTCCCACCGTCGCAACGCGTTATATTGCTTTGCTTTTTGTTAGGAAAAAGAAACAGAGCAGTTCGAGCACTTCAAACGGGAGCTAATTTGATCTGAAGCCTTTCAGCAGCTCGATCCATCCCATGGCCGAGAAGCACTTCAAGTACGTGATCCTCGGAGGCGGCGTCTCTGCTGTGAGTTCCTTTGATCTCTTCTGAATCGATTCTGGCTTTTGTGCTCCCGATTCCGTTCTCGTATGATCCCTTTGTTTGTTGTCTTCCTTTCTTATAAAAGTCTTGTTTTTGCTTCTTTGTTTTGTTGATTTGTTACTTTTGTTTCTGTTCCTGTTGATCGGTTATCATTTCTGGAGATCTAAGAATTAATTTTTAACAAAAAAATTGTTATATGTGTGTGTTGTTGTTAATGTTCGTTACTTTTGCTGTGTGATCGTAGGGATATGCAGCTAGGGAATTTGCCAAACAGGGAGTCAATCCAGGCGAACTGGCCATAATATCCAAGGAGGCGGTATGTGATTACGCTAATCGTGTAGTTTTCAGATTACCCAATCGATGAGTATTTGATATATTGTCACAGAGAGAGATAAAAATATGATCTTGCTAATTGAACTGTTGGGTTGTATTGCAGTAGGATGTTTGTTTCCTGATCTTTTTTTTTATCAGTTGTATGCATACAGTTAAACCACTAATATACACTGACCTTTCAGGACCTAGGACCTGTGACAAAAAAAAAGAAGTCTTCAGTTTTGGTCCTAAAATGGACCCAATTATTGCCTTCTTTTAATTCAAATCATGCCATTGGAATGTTACTACATGATCCCAAGTTGCAGAAGTTGTCAACCTTGTTTCTGATATCGTATTTACTATGTTTGCACATATTGCGGAGGAAATTTCTGTGTACTAGAATAATGTTCTATTGTTTCATACAGTGAAACCACTAATCTTATAATAGGTTCTTGTACATAATACTATGCGATTTTCCATTTCTTGGAATGCATCATTAGAAGCACCTAAAATTTTCATAGAGTTTTTTTTTGTTTTCCATGGGTTATAATTCTTATGAAGATGTCATCTCTCAGGTGGCTCCTTATGAACGTCCAGCACTTAGCAAAGGATACCTTTTCCCACAGGGTAGGTTACAACACTGTTTTTCTTTTATAATGTTCCATCTTATGTGTGGTATTGAAACATGATAACTTGTACTATGTACATTCCTTGAGCAGTTACACAGAAAATGACCTTACATGCTTTCAAGTTGTTTCATTTGTCAAATATCATATTTTCTAGTGTGAAAAATGTTATGTATTATGATACCTTTTCTTTGTGCAACCTCCTGAATTAACATCTCATTGAAATACTTTATGCATTAGTAACTGGGTTGCCTAATTCCAACCCTTTTCATCCACTGTTATGTAAATGACAATTCATCTACTGAAAGTTTCGATATGGTTGATGCAGCAACGAGGAGCCAATGTTAATTTAACATGTCAAGTGACAGACAAAATGCAACTTTTTTACTTGGAAGTCTAACTTTGACGTTTCCAGATAGGGATATGCATCTTGCAAATTGTCTTAATAGTCAGCTATCCACTGAATCACTCGATAGCTGCAAAAGAATGAAACCATCAATTTCAATTGTGTTCTTATACTTGCACTTTTTCTCACAGGTGCTGCAAGGCTCCCAGGCTTTCATGTCTGTGTTGGGAGTGGGGGAGAAAGGCTACTTCCAGAATGGTATGCAGAGAAAGGTCAGTGTACTCAGCCATCATTCCAAATTGAATACCTTTAGCGCTTCATGGTGAATTGAACGGCGCATGATGAGTGAAATAGAATAATTTTTTTTTTTTTGAGAAGGTAAAGGATGAGAGCCAGGTGCTCTCATCCAATTTTATTCATATGGGGCAAAATTCCACCGTAGATTCTTGTTTATATTTTAGCTAGTGTTCTGGTTCTGGATCCCCTGAAAAAGATAATACTTCACTGCTTTTGAAAGTAAAAACTCCGCCTATGTTTATAGCCGGTCCCAAGCCCGGATAAAGGAGGAGGGTTGTGTTAGGCCTCGACAGCCAACGTAAAACCTCGTCGAATCTCATGAACATAGATCAACGAGCGCAATGGCGTCGTATGATCCATGTAGCCGACCCCACCTAGTGGGATAAGGCTTTGTTATTGTTGTTGTTGCTTTTGAAAGTAAAATCTATACATATACATAGAGTTACGACTACTCAAATCTGTAAAGTTTTTTTTTATTACAAGGGGAGACCCATGACCTGATACAAGAAAAAAAGATATTTAAAATAAGGGGTACATAAATCTCACTTATCAAAATCGAATTCGAGCATCTCTGAAGGTGTTTTTTGTAGTGACGAAGTTGTAGTACTGAACATACTCATGTACCCAGTACAACTTATTTCGGTAAAAAGTTACTATGGTAGTTGATCTCTCTCATTTCAATGTTTTGCTAGCAAATTAGTATGTTATTCTATCTCACATCAGTTTTGTATTTTTGATGATCGTCTTGCTCCAATCTAAGAATTTCAACAGTCTCATTTGTTCCTTTAAATGCTAGATGTTTCATAGTATCCGCTCATATGAAAAAGAAGATATTTCTGTCTAGTTCTCTTTCTCATCATTGCTCTTTACCATTTAGGTTTCCTAATGGGCACATTTTATGACTTCAGGGATAGAGTTGATTCTCAGCACAGAAATAGTAAAAGCAGATCTTTCTTCCAAGACTCTGACCAGTGCAGCTGGTGCAATCTTCACCTATGATGTCCTGATAATTGCTACGGGCTCCTCTGTAAGTCATTAGAGAAATATCTCTACTTCTAGTCTTTCAATTATGTGATGTTGAACGTATAGATGGTCACCTTGTCCCCATTATTTTCATTTAAAAAAGAAATAAAAAAAAATTGTGACCATTATTTTGTCACTTAAATTATGATCTAGGACCAGAGAAATGTAACACTACCATTCCTCTAATTTCAGATCTGTATATCTTAAGATTATTTTGGGCTAACATATGAAAGTTTTTTTTTCTTTATTCAGGTTATTTATCTCAGTGACTTTGGTACCCCGGGAGCAGATGCCGGCAACATATTTTATCTGAGGGATATTGATGATGCCGATAAGCTTCTCGCGGGAATGCAGGAAAAGAAGGAAGGAAAAATTGTCATTGTTGGGGGAGGCTACATTGGTCTTGAGCTCAGTGCAGCAATGAAGATTAACAACTTTGATGTCACCATGGTGTATCCTGAACCTTGGTGCAGTACGTCGCATTCCATGTCTTCTTTTATAAATGACAACACAATTATTGTCTTGTGTAGTGTCTTCGTTGAATGGTTTTGTCTGTTAAGTAGATTTTCAGGCATGATAACATTGACTATTTACCGCAATAAACATTTCTGTCATGATCTCTTAATCATATTTATGTAATTATTTTGTTGAAAACCTGGTAATTCAGCAGATTGCTTGCATATGTTACATGCTAACCCAATTTAATTCTTGTTCTTGCAGTGCCCCGGCTTTTCACTGCAGGACTTGCTGCATTTTACGAGGGTTACTATGCAAATAAGGGAATCAACATAATTAAGGGGACAATAGTAGTTGGTTTTGATTCTGATGCTAACGGCAATGTAAGATCTCTGAAAAGAAATTTTGGAAAGACTACATTCAACAATGTTTCTTGATTTGGAATCTTATTTATCACTAAGGTATAACCACATACGTTATAATATTGTTAGGTAACTGCGGTGAAGTTGAAAGATGGAAGAGTACTCGACGCTGATATAGTAATTGTTGGTGTTGGTGGAAGGCCTCTTACAAAGCTTTTCAAAGGTCAAGTTACAGAAGAGAAAGGCGGAATCAAGGTAATGTCAAATCTCTATTTCCTGATAATGAACAAAGGTTTCATTTCCAGAAAAGAAAATTATTTGCTTCGGTTTATATGGCTAAATTTTGGCTTCATCCCAATTATTTTTTGCTACTTATTGGTTTCATGGGCAATGCTACTTCTAATCATTAACTTCCAACCATGTTACTATGTTCTATTAGAATCCATGCAGATAATCTGTTTACATCACATGATTAATTTCTTGCAGACTGATGGGTTCTTCCAAACAAGTGTTCTTGGAGTGTATGCTGTAGGAGATGTAGCTACCTTCCCCATGAAGATCTACAATGATATTAGGCGAGTTGAGCATGTGGATCATGCTAGGAAATCAGCAGAGCATGCAGTGAAGGTACTCACTTTCCAAAACCAAACTATTGTTTTAGCATCTTTCAATCATTTTGTTTATCCTTGTTTGCTCCTCATGTCAGGCTATCAAGGCAACTGAGGAAGGCAAATCCATAGAGGATTATGACTACCTTCCTTATTTCTACTCTCGGTCCTTCGATCTCTCATGGCAGTTCTATGGAGACAATGTTGGCGAGACGGTTCTCTTTGGTGACAATGACCCTGCCCAAGCCAAACCAAAGTTTGGCACATACTGGATTAAGGATGGAAAGTTGATTGGGGCATTCCTGGAAGGTGGATCAGCAGATGAGAATAATGCCATAGCCAAAGCAGCAAAGCTCCAGCCCCCAGTCACCAATCCTGAGGAACTCACCAAGGAGGGTCTCGCATTTGCTTCCAAGATCTAACTACAAAGTTGGCAAAGTTATATAAGTTTCTCTCTATTGAACAGCTTGGTCTGTAAACTTACTACATTTTACACTTATTGAACTGCCAGTTGAGGTTTGATTTTTCATAGTTCAAGCACAGGAGACTTCTTATGAAATAAATATATTCTTTGTATAAATGCAGTTTCATATAGGTATTCTTAATTCTCTTATCTCTTAAACTTATTTGGTAATTCCCTGATCCAAAAATGTCACTCCTTATAAGAAATTAGAATTATGAAACATATTAAGATTCAATCTGAGTTCCGAAAAAAAAAATAGAATATTTAATTCTTGTATCCGAGTCTCTAGCCCTGCACATATGATCCAGACGCATATATGATATATAATATATGTCATATATGTGTGGACATATGCATGCGTAGGAACCAAGAAAATGCGGATATGGTTGAATGGTAAAATTTCTCTTTGCCACGAAGAAGATGCGGGTTCGATTCTCGCCATGCGGCCATGACAAAGTAATGTACTATGATAAGAAATCAAATCAAAAATTCGATATAATACTTAATATTAAGTACTAGGATACTTAATACTAAGTACTAGGGTGGTTAGTATAGTTCTACTTTTTCTTGTAAAATATGAGCAACACCAAACCCCTCTAGAGCCCAAACTTACATTTCACCTACCCGCTGTCCCCCCTATTTTGCACCCGCTAACCCAAGTGAACTTACATTTCACGCCCATGAATTTTATCATCAACGGTGAATTAATTTTAGGACATAGGACTTTCCTACTAGAACTGGTTGTTCAAAAGGCTATCCTGTTCTTCCATCAAATATTCTGCTTTTTTTCGAATATTCAAGTTCAAATACCCATGGATTTTTTATTTACTTATTGGCTTCATATAATTAAAAAAAACACTAGTTTTCTAGAAGCTTCTTGTTCATATTTCTCATCAAAAGGTGTTATTCTATAATGTCTCTTTAGAAAATCCCCGCTAACCCAAGTGAACATTCAAATATCTGTCCTACATTCATTCGCGAAGATACTCCTAACATCTATCTTAATTTAATTAGATTTTTCATAAATATATCTCACTTTTTTCTTGAGTTAACCAGAATCAAGTTAATTACATAAGTTTCAAACTCTAAAATTGATCAATAATAAAATTTTATCTTTCCTCCTACCTTCAGAAGAATGAAACATAGATAGCCTCTTATAGCATTAGAATTTTCTTAAAAGTAACTATCTCGATTTCATATATGAAATTCATATAGAATCTTTGAAAAATATTTTCTTCTATAAGAAAAAAGACTGGGCCGGGAAGAGATATAACTCAACGGTAGAGTGTCACTTTGACGTAGTCATCAATTCAAGCCTAATTATCCGTAAACCCAATGCGAGTTTTTCTATTTTGACTTGCTCCCCCGCCGTGATCGAACGATGGATAAGAGGCTTGTGGGATTGACGTAATAGGGTAGGGATGGCTATATTGTGGGAGCGAACTCCTAGAACTAGACAGTTATTGTATGGAGTCTACCCAATGCTAGATGCAGAGACGCATAATAGATCGATATGAACATCAGGAGAAGGAAGAGACAAGAGGGCGGATTAAGTGGAAAAGGCCGGGTGGTAGAGTCGTGAAAATACTTTTTATTCTATATTTTTTACCTTAGCTCCATGGAACAATATACTACTGCTAAAACATGGAAGAATTGAAATCTTAAATCAAGATGATATGACCTGCCTAAACAAGAATTCTTGAACATTCAGAAATAAATAATAAAATTCGAGTTATTTCATTAAATTTAGGGCGAAAAAGTCATTCCATTACTGACTCATTTCTATTCTAGTACTAAGGATCTCTAGTATTAAAGTAAAAAAAGATTGTGATGAAGCAAAATACTTGTTTGTTTTGTTAGGGCGATTACACTTCCTAATTGAATGGTAAGACCAAGCAATGAATTAGATTTCTCTACACGAGAAAAGATTTTGAGAGCAAACCCACACTCGAAAAGATTGCAAAGAGGAGTAGAATTGAATTGACAGATTCAAAAAAACAAAAATAAAATGTCTGCATATATCTATATATTTTCTGCTCATTAGAATCTTAAATGCAACTATTCTATCTCAAATGTACAGGTTGTCGAAGAACATCTACTCCAAGGAGGGACTTGTATTCTTCTGGATTTCCTGATACGTCTCCTGTAGACATGCCTTCTCCATCATTTTCAATTATCTCTTCTTTCTTGGATTCAGATACAGAGAGTAAATTCCTCTAAATGGAAAATATCTGCAAAAGGGACATAAATCAAAGCTGCAATTCGATTATTCTTCTCAATTACAGGAAAAAAAAACATTTTTTTCTCTCAAAATAAACATTTTAATCAGGTTCGTAATTTTGTATGAAATAAATAAAGTTGCAGCAAACACAAGGGACAGCCTTAAGGGCACAACATTATGTATTCCGTGCAAACATTAACTAAGCATGTTGAATTCAAGGAAAGAATTAAAACACCTCTATATAGAGGAAAAACAAATTAAATGCTTCATTTTTTCGCAATTTTGAAGAGAACGATTGATTCAGATACTGGAATTCGTCTATGTGCAAGAGGAAAAAGCAGAAGAGGTAAAGTGCCTTCAAACCTTGTCCGAAATCATAAAACTTTATGTAAACAGAGAAAAAAAATAAAAGAAGCAGCAGAAAAAAAACATCATAAAACTAAAGGAGAAAGCGTATTGTATAGTTTGGGGGAAAAGCCCGCGCGTCCGTCATCGCACGACCACTGCTCAGAGTGGCTTTGAATGGTGCTCCGGCGGCGGGCAGTCGTCATCGCGAAGGCGAACCGCCGCGGGCGCATCACCCATGGTGGCGTCGCGGGGACGGCGAGAGCATGGACGAGCGAGAGGCTACCGGAGACCAGCGGCCGAGTAGGGACTACAACGGCTGCGGTGGCAACGCACTTGCAAGCAGCTCTCGCGCCGCCACACGGCGCCGGGAGAAAGTGGGCGGCCGCCGTAATCGCTCGGATAAGATCAAGTAATCGTTAGGTTTTCGGAAGCGTCCTGCGCGGCATTTTAAGTAGTAGGAATGTAGTATTGGGCTATGTTTCATTAAACTTACGGGCCGGGCTTGTTTACAAAGTGTCTATAGATTTTTTTCTTTTTTTTTTCGTTATTTTAAAATACTTGATATAATAATGAAGAGTTATATACTTACAAGAAAAAAGATATATATAGCCGTACAGAAAATAACAACACTTTCTATATAAATGAACATTGTTTAAATTTTTTTATATAAAATATCATTATTTTTTGGTGCACTATACGCACTACACTAAAAGTCCGCTACACTAAAAGTGCCTCGTTAAAATCTCAAATCTTTTTTATTTATCTTATGATCTCTTATATTTAGGCTCTGTTTGGCATGTACTAGCATTTAATAGCGAACACCGATTAGAGATTAGCGATTAGCGGTAGCGAGTGAATTATTAAATTTAATAAAAGTGTTTGGCAAATGCAGCGTTTGAACAAATCAATAAATGTAAAATAATTAAAAAGGGTACAAATAATTATTTAATAAATTACATTAATATATGTGTCATAAGTTGAATAATACATTTTTATTTTAAATATTTTAATATTAATAAATAATAATAAAATAAATAGCTGACCAAACAATTTATAAGTTAATAAAATAATAATAATAAATAATAAAGTGATCATGTAATATNATATATATGTATATATATGTATATATATGTATATATGTATATATATATATATATATATATATATAATGAGAAAAAGAATTATGTAGCATACTTATACAGAAAGTAACAATACTTTCTGTACAAAAAAAATTTTTACAAAAGGTGTCGTTCTCTACGGCTCTGTTTGGGACAAGAACAAGAAAAGTTAGAATTAAGAGGAATATTCTTTTTTAATTCTTGTAAGAAGAATAAGAGTGAAATATTTTTTTGAGAATGTTTTAGTGATGTGTTTGGATGAATTAATTGTTATTGTAATTACTAAAGTTAAAAAGTATTTGATTTAAGTGAGAAAAAATAAATTTAATATTTTATTATATATTTATATTAAATATAATTAGGGATTTAATAAAAGTATTAATTAAAATTAATTAATATATTATAATTATTAGTTTTAATTAATTAATATAATTCTAATTATTTTTATACAAATTAATATATAATTTTTTATTTATAATAAAATATTAATTACTAAATAATTATATTATTATGATAATTAATTAATACTTGCAAAGATTTGTTAATATTTGTCGATATTATATTTTTAATAATATATTATTATCTAATAAATAATTAAATGCACAATTATTATTGTTTTTATGAAATTATATTTATTTATTATTCATATATAATGTCACACTTTTCTACAAAATTTATAAGATGCTAAAAACTTAATTAATTATGATTAATCATATAATTACGAATATGAATTAATTTAATATAGCAAGTTAAAAAAATTGGTAGCACAAAAAAATTAGTTAGTGTTTAATTAAAATGAGGAAAAAAATAAATTTATCATTTTATTATATATTTTTATTAGATATAATTAGCGATCTATAGAAAGTATTAATTATAATTCATTAATATAATTCCAAATATTTAATTAAATAATGAAAAAAATATTAGCAATTATACAACTTAACATATAATTAGTCTTGTTCTATTTATAATAAAATATTAACTACTAAATAATTATGATATTATATTAATTAATTAATGCTTTTAAATACTAATTAATATTTATCGTTGTTCTATTTATAATAATATCGCCTAATAATTAATTAAATATTAATTATTAATATTTATGAAATTATATTTATTTATTATTCATTTATAATGTCTCACTTTTGTGCATAATTTATAAAATACCAAAAAACTAATTAATTATAACTAATAATATAATTATGAATATAATATAATTATAAATATAATATAATTTAATAAAATAAACTTTGTGCAAAATTAGTGGCAACAAAAAATTGTTCTTGTCATTAGCAAGAATAAATTATTCTTATGTTAAGAATTAAAATAGGTGGTTTCGTCAACTTCAAGGTTGTTTCACTATTTAGTAGAATTAGATTGTTCTTAGGGTGTTTGAATAAAAAAAGTTAGAATAAGGAGATTATTCCCTTCTAATTTTCATATCAAACGGGCTCTACAAGTGCGCTACACGTTCTTTACCCTATAGAGATAGAAAAAGAGAGAGATCTCTTTACATGCAATGGCACCTTAATATTTCTCATCTACTTATATACCTTTGCCGAAGTTATAATAGAATATATTTACTCAAAATAAGGGTATAACAAATTTAAACATTTAACCATGTTAGTCTCTATCCAAATGCATTGACTTTGACTAATATGGTTTTAATCTTTATAAAGTAGGACAGGTCTTGCTTTATATACTAATAATTATCTAATTTAATATTGATAGTCAACTAACTTTTTTAGCTGTAAATTGGATGCATTCATTGTAGATGTAACATTGATGTTTGTTATGACCAATTATGTCACTTTACATCTAAGTACAAACACAAGTAAAAAAGTATAGACATGTCATTACCCGGTGGGTGACAAGATAATTGAATTGCAACAGCAGCAAATTTGAACAAAGAAAGAGAGCTATTTTCAGGAATGTCATTGTGCTAATTAACACCTAGTCCTTATATAGCTTACCAGAGAGATTTTCTCTGGATAAGAAATAAGAGATAAACTTCACCAATCATTTAACCTCCTATTGCAATTTATCTGCTTAATTATTACCAATTTGATTACTTAAACTAATCATGAAAAGGAAAAGGAAAAGAAAGAGAAAGAGAAATGGAAAGAGAGAAATTTAATAATCATTTTGCTACACTCATCATAAGCATCATGAAGAAGTACTCTTAAACAAATTGAAAAGGATAATATCAAATAGAGAGAAAGCAGAAAGATTGGTGCCCCTGCCTTCTCTCTGCAACTTGCCAGTTGCCACCTTCCAACCTTCCCTCCATCCAACAGCAGCTAAAAGCAATACTTTGAAGGTACCTCGTTATCTATCTAACTCAAACACAAACTGAAATTTAAGAACTACAATTTATTTCATTTTTTCTCTTTGTGCGCCAAATCCAAGGTTTTCTTCCATCGTTTTTTAATATCTATGTGATGTTCAAATTCTTTAATTTAGTTGACCATTATTCTTCATAACAAGCACCTCTTGATTCTAAAGGTCAGATGCTGTAGTCTTGCAGAAATTATCATAAACTTGTTCTTGGCTTCTTCCTTGAGGGACACTCCAAATTTCCGACTGTTTTGCTGGTATGTGTGGATGATGCTTGTTATGGTGTTCTACATCAAATTCCCTATTTTCTTTCTCTCATATGCATGACATGTCTTTCTATGCGAGTTTCCTGGGCATAAAGCAAGGTATCAACTTGCTCTGAAACTGTGTGTCCTTGGAGATGTATATAGCATTCATAGAGCTCCTTTCGTTATACAAAAGATTGCTGTCCACCTGTTGGCTCTAGTTTGTAGAAAAAAATATACTTTTGGGAGTTCTTTCATCAATCTAAGAACCCCTTTGATCCCATTTCTTTCAGATAAAACATGTAAGGCATAAAAGGGAGGCTTCTTATTGTCTTGCAAAGATTTCGTTTCTTCGTGCTTAGATTCACTTAGATCTGCTGCATGTAAGTTTTCTCATCCAAAGTCGCGATCTTTCTTCCTAAATTCATTCTTGTGTTTTCTGTTTCACATATTTTGGCAGTAGGCGCAGGTCAACCGAGAAGCACACTGAGATGAGTGAACTTGTGATCGGCAGATATTGGTGCTACGAGTGCCACCTCGCGGTCAACCCCGCGATGGATGTCGAGCTGAAGTGCCCTTACTGTGATGGTGAATTCGTCGAGGAGATGGACAGCAGAGGGGACTTGGATTCTGCCCCTGCACTCGTATCCGATCGATCCATCACTCCCTGGGAACCAATCTTGCTTTCCATGATGGGTGATGATTCTTCTCAGCATTCAAGTTCCCGAAGGGAAGAGGGGAGAGAAGAAGAAGAAGAAGGAGATTCGGATCTCAGTCATGAATTCCCAGAACTCCTAAGGATTCGCCGTCGCACAACTGCAATCCTTCGCTTGCTACAGAGTCTCCGGGAGGATATCAGACAGGTGCCTGAGAGCTTTCAGAGAATAAGAGCGAGAGAAACAGAAAGATTAAGCAATAGAGACCCTTTCAGCCAGGCATCAGTCGACCATGGATCCTCTGGTAACGATGAGAGCCAAAGGCAGGATTCAAGCAACATCGCCGGCGGCATGTCTCTGCGGGACTTCCTCGTCGGCACCGGTCTGGACCTACTGTTGCAGCACTTGGCCGAGATCGATTCTAGTAGGCGGGGGACGCCACCGGCAGAGAGAGGAGCAGTGGATGCATTGCCCACAGTAAAGATACAAGAAGTTACAGGCTGCTCGGTCTGTTTAGATGACTTCGTTGTTGATGCAGAAGCTAAGGAACTGCCGTGCAAGCATAAGTTCCACGGTGACTGTATCCTGCCATGGCTGGAACTCCATAGCTCATGCCCGGTTTGCAGGTATCAGTTGCCAACAGCTGATGACTCGAAGCTGTCAAACGAATCTAGCAATGTCAGCAGGATGGAGTCTGTCAGTGGAACTGGTCCTGATGGCGTTGGCAGTGAGGATCCTGATCGAACCCCGTTCCTGTGGCCTTTCGGAGAATCTTTCTCATAGTTGAGGGGGATTGAGAATGGTAGAAATTCCTCCCTGAATCCATCATCAACACAATCCTACCATGGGACAAGTTATTCACACAATGAGGACAACTGACTTTGGCCTTGTTTGGTTGGCATCATGTTCCTGAGGATGGTAAGGGGAACATCCAAATCAGAAGTTTTGTGGTGTCATTGTCCATATAACATACAGGATGAAGCTGATTGACATATGGAAGTAACTCATGCAGATTAAGGTCAACTTCTTCTGTTCATTGTAGCTTCTTCATGTTGTTTTATGCTACCTGCTTGTACAGTCTTTTCAGAACTACAATATGTAAATTGTCTTTTGGCAAATGCTTAAAGTTTGAGTTACTATGTGTTAGCCTAAAAATGATTCAATGTGGAAATTGAAAGTTCAGCTACTTCTCTGAGGTTTTATAAAGAAAATTATTGTTTTAAAAAAAAATGAAAGTTGTTCAGAGAAGCAGGTAAAAGAACCAGGAATCATTCCGTTAATTCATCAGAAGCACCACAACCACAAGTTTGATCTCCAAAACTCATCGAAATAAAATATCTTAAATTTTTTATTTTAATCGTAAACAATTTTTTTTTATTACTCTTATATAATATTATTCATTCTTAATAATTATTTTGCTTAAATTTAATCTTATAATACGAAAAATATTAGTGTGCACCAATTTATGTATACACGCTAAATCCTTAACTAATATTTATTGTCTATATGGATAAATATAATAAATGGAATTCTCAATAATAATTTTTTGAGTTCAAATAAATTTGAATACATGTTTTGAGTTCACAAATTGTCCAATTGAAAGCACTCTCAGTCTCTCACCTCCTCCTCACTCTGCTCAAACAATGCACGAATACGCGCCTTCTCAAGCAGATCCACTCCCATCTCATCACCTCCAGCCGCTCCAAGAACGCCTACAAGCTCGACGCCTCTCCGTCGCCGGCAGCGTTGCCTACGCCTCGCTCCCCCTCCGACCCACCAACATCTTCCCTCTAGAAGGCCGTCATGAGAGCGCAATGCGCGCGCCATGGCGAAGCGGCTGCCGCCCACTACTCCCAGATGCTTCGCAGAGGCGCCGTCCCCGACATGCACACGTATCCTTTCCTCCTCAAGGCCGGCGGCGTCAGCCCGGATCAAGTACACGCCCATGTGTTTAAGTTTGGATTCCCTTCCGACTCCTTCGTCCGCAACACTCTGGTCGCCGCCTACGCCAAGAGCGGCGATTTGGCGTCCGCCCACAGGTGTTTTGAGGGAGCCTCTAGCGTGGATTTGGTCTCCTGGACGGCAATGATCCAGGGATATGTGGAGAACTGCCGGCCTGAGAACGCCCTCGCCAGTTTTGCGAAGATGAGGTCTTTGGGCGTTCAGGTCGACGCGGCGGTCGTCGTCAGCGTCCTCAGAGGGTGCGGGATGCTGGGGAACGTTTGGCTTGGGAGGTGCATCCATGGTTTCTTCGTGGAGTGCGGAAGGGTAGTGAGGGATGTGTTCGTTGGGAGCGCCCTCGTGGATTTGTACGCCAAGTGCGGGTGCTGCGATGATGCTAGAAAGGTGTTCGAAGAAATGCCTTGCAGAAATGTCGTCGCGTGGAGCGCCATGATCGCTGGATATGCACGATGTTATAGACCCGACGATGCCATACGATGTTTCCACAACATGCTCGCCGGAGGCGTGAGACCGAATCAGGTGACTCTATCCAGCGTCTTGATGGCCTGCGCGCAAACTGGGGCGCTGGATCGAGGGAGATGGATCCACCATTACGTGAAGAACAACGGACTCCAACTGAACTCGGTCGTGGCGACGTCATTGATAGACATGTATGCTAAATGCGGGCACATCCGTGGTGCCGCTGAGGTATTCGATAAAATGCAACAAAAGGACGTATATCCATGGACTGCCTTGATCAATGGATTAGCTTTCAATGGGTGCACATTTGAGTGTCTGGATTTCTACTACCGCATGCTGAAGGCCGGCGTGCAACCTAACGAGGTCACCTTCATAGGTGTTCTTTCTGCCTGCTCGCACCGAGGACTGGTCGATCAGGGACGTCGGTTCTTCGAACTCATGTTAACGGATTACGGAATCAGGCCCAACATGGAGCATTACGGCTGCATGGTTGATCTCTTGGGGCGTGCCGGTAGACTGGTGGAAGCTTTGCAGTTAGTGCAAAGCATGCCCATGGATCCAAGCACTGGCATTTGGGGCGCCCTGCTGAGTGCATGTATAATGCACGGCGAATTTGAGATCGGCGAAAGAATAGGGAAGTATTTAGTCCAAATGCAGCCTTCGGACGACGGCATCCATGCACGTTTAGCGAACCTTTACTCTCTTTCTCTCAAGTGGCACGAGGCTGCTGGAATAAGGATGGCCATGCAGGCGGCCTGGAGAAGAATGGAGAAGAGCAGAGGCTGCAGCTGGACGGAGATCAATGGTGCAGTACATGAATTTGTTGCCTTGGATGTTTCACATCCGGAATCAAATGACATATATGAAACTTTGCATTGTCTTAACATTATCATGAAGCAGAAAGAATTTTGATTTTTTCATTGTTCCAACCTTCTCATTTGAAATGGTTGTGCAAATAGTTTAGACATGGATTTTTTGCCCTCTTCTTTTTACATAAGCTATGCATTTGTCATCCAACTAACTACAGCAATGCATCATATGTTGTTGATGCAAGGAAAGAAACAAGTAATCAAATGCATTATGTAAAATTTTATATTCTGTTTGACAAATAGTAGGATCTCAAATTTGATTTTTTATATATACTACTTCATTAGAAGTTTTATGCATTAATGCGCAACGAACAAAATTAATTTAGGGGCAACAAAAAAGCTAAATACCTTTGTTGATAATGCATTAAATATTAAACCAGTGATAAACATATATGATTCTCATGTGCATCACAGTCGTTCGAATAGTTGGGGTTGGTGAAGCCGCCCATCCCATACGGGGGGCCCGAAATTTAGACAGTCTTAGGATTTATATTTTCTATTTTGTATTAGAAGTTCATATATAAACTCTTTATGGTTTAGATTATTCGCAATCTTATATTATCCACTGTTTTTTCACATTAAAAAAATAATTCTAACCATCGTCTGAGAACGTGACCCAGTTAAAAATGAATCTCATAAATTTATTGTCTTCTCTATGTAATTTTTTCTCTCGCCTATTTCATGTAACGATCTTTGTGGCTCATAAAAAAAAAGCTCAACTCCACAAATAATTATGAATTGTGTAAATTAAATCTTACAAAATGCCTTTATATGTGGATGGAACACTATATATGTTCTCGAGATTAGTGTAGTGTCGGACCGTAATGTAACGCTCTAGGCATTTGGCCCATGGTGCATTGATGTTTACAATGCAAGGCTTGAGTGAGCAGAGGTGGCTAGAAATATTGCCTACGCGGAGCAGCGCTAAGGCAGTGCATTGATGGAAATAGGTTGCCGCCTGGGCGTGCGTCGATGTTTCCACGGGCGCGCCCAGCAATGCGAACTCCATTATGACAGGACTGCATAAACGGGGCCTTGGTAGTTACAACTCGGAAATGTCTTGAAACATAAAATAAAATATTGTTTGTTATTTATAGCGAAACTATTTGGGAAGAAGTTGTTAATAATAGATTACCCAAAGAAATAGGTAAAAGAAATTTTCATCCAAGATCTAATAACTGATCTATTCTCAGCCTAGGTAAAGTCCATCTTGTTGCGATACAAATGAACAGAAACAAATAAGCTTTAGCTAATGTAATAAAGATACCAATTGTCATTCCAAAGACCACATTTATTCCGAAAAGTTCTGGAATATATATGTATGGAAGAGAGAAATCCCATCCACCTAAGTAAAGAACCGTTACAAATAATGAAGAAACTAATAGATTTAAGTAAGAAGCAAGATAAAATAAACCAAACTTGATACCTGAATATTCGGTTTGATAACCTGCTACTAATTCTTCCTCCGCTTTTGGTAAATCAAAGGGCAATCTCTGACATTCAGCTAGAGATGAAATCAGGAAAACTATAAACCCTATGGGCTGACGCCACAGATTCCACCCACCTAAACCATATTTGGACTGTGCTTCAACTATATCAATTGTACTTAAACTGTTAGATAATTATAG
>LTAE01007846.1:0-10238 GCA_001647135.1 Pontederia paniculata | reverse complement strand
TATATATATAATATTTTTATCTCAAACAGATTGGTAAAACCAGCATAGAACAATTATAATAATTAAAAAATACATTTATGAGAACGCGATCGAGGAAATTAAGATTAAATACGAGGTCGGGCGCCAGTTTCACGTGTCAAAATGTGGCCGGTTAACATAAATCTCGTGATATATCGTGTATAATATGTTGGATTCTGTAGACAAATTAAGTGGTCTCCCGCCCTATCCACGTCAATGTCCCCCGTGTCCAATATCACGCCGCAACATGTGGACCATATCCTAAGAATGGATATGGAACTTATTTCTCCAATTAGAAACTCATACCGGAATAAGATTTTGGGAAATCTTTACTTGATAGAAAATATTTGCATATATGGAACACAATTCACATGATGTCATCATTAATTACTTATTATTTCGCATCATCTCCTCCATCATCATACATCATTTTTAACATTTTTTTACTTAATTTATATATATTTTTAATACTCACTTTAATGACTTTTATCAATTTCATTGATTTTTCAAGATTATTAGTATTCGATTAATTTAGTGTTGGGACTGGTGCAGTGAAAATAAATCCTGATCAAATTGAAAACTTCGAAATTCGAACTTGAGGCTATCTTAATTTGAGGCACAAACAACCAACTTAATTATGTAATACAAATTAGACAATAAAGAGAAAGAGTATATTACTTTGGTGAGAATTATATCAAAAAATTATACTCAAGATCTCTCCGCTAACTTTGACAACATATCAAGAAACTGCAAGGCCAGCCTCAAGCAATTTTGTGATCTATATCAATATTATCAAAAGTATTTTGTTTAATTTTTTATATTTTTTATGTAAATATTTTTATTTTTTTCTGAAGCACAAATAAAGAATCAACTCAATATATTTTTCACTGAAAAAGAATGAGATAGTAATGAGTAAAATAAGTTGGGATTATGCCAATTGTTAAACGAAAATAAAGAATCAAATTTAAAAATAATTAGTAAATTGGAAAATGATGAAAAAGAATATTTCATTTGTCATTAATTAATAATTATTTATATATGATTAATAAAAGAAGTGAAATTAAATTAAATTTAAACGAAGATAACAAAATATTGTTGATTAATTGATCATTAATAATACTTATATAAATAAATAAATAACACTAAATATTAGAGAGTAAGAGGTCTAAAATTATTGAATGCCTCAAGTACAAGCTTAAGTGACCTTACTTTTGAACCGATTCTAATTTTATATTAAATAAATTATAACTATCCAATTTGGAGAGAGAGAGCTCCTTTCACTTGAGATTCAAGGTTTTCATCTATAGGTAGAAAAAGAGAGTGGTCGGTTCCACTTTATTTTTTTAAAAAAAATAAGAATAGAGAAAACAAGGAGAAGCTACTAATTAAAAAATTAGTTACCTTTTTTTATGAATAGTCAAATGAAAATAACCCTAAGTGGTAAGCAGGCATTGAACTTCTTTTGCTCCATCCACTAGTGGCTTTTCCTCTTCTGAATACACACAACACATTTAAGCTAAAAGAAACCTAAACGTGTAGGAAAGAAGGAAACCGCCAACGTGACTCTCATGGGAGGATGCATAAAATGATTATCCAACATAATTAATTAAAATTATGCCCTGTCGGAGTCAAGAAAGCAGAATTGACAAAAGCTGGTTATAACTAAATAAACTGATTAAAGATAAGATAGAGGTACACATAGTTATAATTATTATAATTAAAGGGGGTGATTAGCTAATGGCTAGGGAAGAAAGGCTATCAAGCAATGTAGCTTAAAGTCGGAGCATAAAAAGCATTGTTGCGATATAAAACCCAACTGGTTTCACAAGAACAGTGTTGGCTTTTGTGCTTGCAGACAAAACATTCCACTACTAAACTTATATGGGTTTGGCATTCTTCCTTTGTGCACGAGTATTGTACTAATATTACTATTAACTAGTCGAAAACTTTGAACCATAAGCCTGCATACTACAGCTATTCTTGGACTTCGAGTTGCTCCATAGTTAATTATTACAACTAGTGGATGCTTAGCGAACGTCCTTAACTTAAGAGATGTAGTAGCACTAGAGTTGCTCATTCTCATATTGACAATTTATTTTTAAAATTATAATTTATTTAATAAATTGATTATCTATTACGGTGTTAGATGATATCTCACTTTTTTTAAAAAAATTGAATAAATCTCCGTCTTATATGTTTTTAAAAATTTTTGAATATGCTGCTTATCCTTATCTGCGTTCCTATAATTATCACAAGTTTTCTTTTCGTTCTACAAAATATATTTTTCTTAGTTATCCATCATCTTTCAACGATTATAGGTACTTGGATCCAACAACAGATAGAATATATTACGCGTATCACATAAAATTTGACAAGACACACTTTTCCTTTTCTTCTCCTTCCTTATCTTCTTCTGCGTCTTCTCTCATTCCCAATTCGCCTTGACTCAAGGTTTCCATCAATATTTCTTCATCTCATCGATGTTTGAACTCAGGACCTCTAACTCTGATATCATATTAAATTAGATGTGCTATCAATAAAAAGAGCCATATTTTTATTTCTTAACAGTCGACGAAGTCAAATAATTCAAGTGGTATATATTGTAGCTATATCATTTATACGTCCTTGTCCAATGACATTTAATGGGATATAGAGCTCCAACTATATAGCCAAATACTTGATATACCTCTCTAATTCAAAAGCGAAATAGAACGTGTAGTTTAACTAAGCAAATTATGAGCTAATGAATGTATATGTTNTAGCCCACAATATATATATATATATATATATATATATATATATATATATATATATAGCATCAGAAAGTAATAATACTTTTTATATAAAAAAATTAAACATTACATTTCTACATAAAGCGTCATCATATTTTTTTTCATATAAATATAATTCATTCATTTACAAAGACAAAAATGCAATAGTTATGCTGCCTTCAATTTTAGTTGTGGGATCACATTCTTTGACCGGTTACAGTTTATCTATTTAATTTTATAATATATAATTAATCTACTTATAGTTGTTCGATATTAATATTCTCCATATAAATATGATTCAAAACTCCTATGCCCCGACCATTCAAATATTGATTAAGGTAAATGACTTCTATACTAACTCACAATTAGAGCTATTAAATGTGGCACCCGAAAAAAAATTGTGGAATATGTTTTCTTATGATCACACTTAACAAGAGCACTGCAACATGATTTATCAGTCATAACAGCTCGGAAGGGTGAGCCAACAAACTAAAAAATTATATCTTGTGAATATAAATGTAACATGGAAGCTTTCCTTTTATTGTTATCATTACTTAAAAGTTTAGGTGAAATGATTAACTTATATATTTTTTTAAAAAATAATAATATGACATATCTGAACTAGTCAAGAGGTCATAATTAGCCAATCAAAACCTGTTAAGTTCATCACTGAAATTGACATCTCTCTTAAGTGATCCAAAATGTCTTTTTTTTCGCCATTATCTAGAGTTACTATTATGGGGGATACATTCTTTATCGACTTGTCATAAATCCAATAGTATCAACCCACCAAGGAAAAAGTTCATAATATAAACTAAAATAGAAAATATATCAGAACTTCTTACGGGAACTAGTTAATTTTAGCTCAAAGAAAGGTATATGCTTGAAATTCTTACTGAGAAAAGAAGTATATGTTGGGGATTATGTAATCTAACATTAATCAATTATTGATGTAGAACTTAGTAACTGATCGATATAGCACAGAAAAGGGAGCATGCAATAAATGATCGAAGTATTGAATAGCAAAATGCAAGTGTTATAATTCTTTTTCATCCAAAATTATTACTTAGTTATTTTAGTGCATTATATGCTACTAATTGCACGACATGTTAATTTTTTTTCCTCTCATATTGCGCTGCATGCCTATATATTTATACATATTTCAAAATAACATTTAAAATCAAATTACTGTTTATATCAAATTATCAATATAATACATTTTTGTTGTCTGATCAGACATATATCTTAGTGATACATTGCACCAATTAGATAGCTACGGACGTACGTTCCTCGCAACAGCATCCCGCCATGGCCATGCATGTACGAAGAATCTTTCCAGTCTGCTCAGCAAAAGATTGCCGGATCCTTTAATATTGTTCTTGATCGCTGCCAAATTATTCGTACTGTCGTAGCACTTGAGCAATCCAATATAAGCATCGAGGTCATGAACCTCCACAGGGCCCTTCCCCTTGGAGAAGTCCAGTGCAAGCTCCACCCCGACATGAGCGTAACAGGAGCAGCTCCATGGCACCACAAACCTTCCGGCGAGCACCCTGAAGTGTTCGTTCAGAAGGAAACCGGGCATTTTGGTGACGGGATCATGCACATTGACCACCCTCAGCACCTTCACTCCCAGGGCCTCGCATCGCTCCTTGAACCCCTGGTTCCCGACCCTCGGGCCGCCGAACGAGTACACCGTCACCGGAATCTCTCGCCCCGATCGGTCTCGGTTCAGGCCGAGCTCCGCGAGGTCGTAGCCGAGCAGGAGCGCGAGGGAGCTCCCCATGCTGTGACCGGCCAGCGTGATGCTCACTTCCTCTTCGCTGCTGTGCTCCCTGAGTATCCTCGTCACCTCCGACAGCAGCTGCTCCCTGCAGCTGCCGCAGCCGAACCGGCAGGTGCTGTCGCCCGAGGTGTACAGGCCGAGGAAGCCCGATTGGACCTTGACGTCCGGCCGCGGGTTCTGGGGGTCGAGTCGCGCCGGGTTCAGCGAACTCATGAGGTTGGCGATCCACTCGCCGCTTGTCACTGTCCCCCGGAACGCGACCAGGATGTCCCTCCGCCCCAGCCTCCCACCCGCCGCCTCGTCGGTCGACACGGCGACGTATCCGATCCACCGGCTGCGGCACGCCGCGGCTTTGCTGGGGATGTCGATGCCGGGAGCGGCGTAGATGTATTTTGTGACCTTGTAGCCGGAATCCTCCATGCCGGCGTCGTGGAACATCGTCGCCTTCCCGTACTTGGAGTTCAAGTAGCGGTCGGAGGTCGGGTCGAGGTCGAACACCTTGTAGCAGGCGAGCACGAACTCCCCGTACCGAACGATCTCCTCGCGCAGGACGGGGCTCAAGGGCTCCAAAAGGTTCTTCCAGTCGTCTGTTCCTTGGATCCTCCTCCACATGCTTGCCACCGGCGGCAGCTGCGTCTGCGTGCTTTCCACCGCGTTGCCATTGATGGTCAAACGTCCAGCGTCGACGGTGTTTGGCGTTGCGGTGGCGGACGACAGGGCGAAGGGCAATGAGGACCGGCGGCCGGAGGACGATCTGAGCAGTCGGGGTTTGGGAGAGACGAGAGATGGAGTTAACATTGCTGCATTTGATGAGATCGCCATGAGTGTTTAATTTGCACTAGTAATATATATAAGTAAGAAGTAGCAATTAACCTTTAGAGCATTTATATATAGAGTATTGATATTTTTTGTGTAAATTTTTTTATAGAAAATATTGTTATTTTCTGTATAAATGGGCTATATAGTTATTTTTTTATTAGTTAATTGGTGAAAGATATTAATTGTAAAACTTTTCTTTTTGTTAGGAACAAAAAGAAACATAAGTTTGACAAATGACACAAACCTTGTTAATTCATTTTTCAAAAAAAAATAATATTATGAGTTTGTCATTTATAATGTCTCAAAATTTGAAATCATTAATAATTAATTTAATTAAAAATATAAATAAAATAATAATAATTAATTAGTCATCATTTAAGAAAATTTTGTGTTTGAGTCAATGTACACGTGAAAACAAAATTTGTTCAAAATTTCATTTTGTCACATACAACTTGAAACGGAATAAAAAATAATTTAATCATGAGAAAAATTTAGACTGTCAATAAAAACTATAAATTAAAAGTTCTCAAATTCAATTTTATTTTTTTATATTTATTCTTCCCTATGAGTCTTCACTTATAAGGTTATAGCAGACATTGATTTTTGTGGACAGTAACATTTTCCTTATTCAAATTTCTTTTTCTTTACGCTTTTGTCATAATAGAAAACGATCAGGAAATTAGTAGCAAGCCGAGAACAAGAATATGACATAAACAAGTTGAGAATTTCATCAGTACAGTATCATGATTTTGGGAGTGTTTAAAAGTAAATTCATATGTACCCCATGCATAAACTATTAACATATTTTTGCCAAAATTAATGTTGTCTCCATTGGGGGTTATGATTTGTGCATCATCTTTTCCTGAAATTTTTGTTGGGCCAAATCCTATGTTGACAATACGTGTGGACTAACATTAATGACATTATATATGTATTCATATATATGTCCATAAGCAAATTAACAATTAATATTATTTATTTACTTATAAGTTGCTAGTCTTTTGACTAAGTCTAATTAGCACGGATGTCGTTCCTTCAACAACAAAGTTTTCATCATGCAGAGCATAATAGTGGAAGAAGCCAACATAAAAGTACGAATTTTAATTTAAAAGAAGAAGCCAAAAAATAATAAGTTAATTAATATTTATTTTCGTATGACATCAAGTGCATTAATTTGACGGCTTGGGCCACCAAAATCCACGTCGGATGAGTTCTTGAAAAGTCAACACGTACTTCACGTGTGCGAAGTTCGTGGTCGGTTTGAACTTTGAATAAAATAGCAAACTCTCTTTTTCTGAGTGATGAATATTTCCTTTTTCTTTTGTAAATTATTTTTTGTGATTGAAAACTATGAAAATTAATGCTTCAATTTTCCGAGAGAGGGAAAACATTTTTTTATTTCAACAACTAAAATTTATATTTTTAAGAAATAAACTAATTTTTCAGTTAACAGAAACTTTATTCCCGATTGATCAATATTTTTATATTGTAGAAGAAAATATTTTCCTCTAAAATACTTTTTTTTTTTAAATAAACGGAATCAATAATATTCGGGTGCCCAAGTTATATCAACCTACTGAACAAACATTAGCTAAATAATAAAACTGATATGAGGTTTGAACATCTCTGAACTTTGACGAATATATTCAACATATATTTTTAAATCAAATTAATCATATGACGCATCAAGGTTAAAAAAAGATTTCAACAGATGAGAAAATGATCCTATTGATTATTATCGAGAATTGCAAATGCTGATGATAGTAGTACTGATAGAGTGAGCATAATTAATAGAATCAAATTGTTTAATTCAAAATGGATTCGATAATAAATTTCTTAATGGGACGATTATGATTAATTAACCAATTTTTTTATATTAGAAATCAATAATAAAAATAGTGATATTATTATATAAATTGATTATATGTAACTTTTTTGTTTATCGTATTTTGCATATTAATTATTTATTAGATTTTCTTCTAATATGTTCAAATTTAGCATTTTATTTAACATACTTCAAACTTTATGACTTTAATAATATTTTTATAATAATTTTTTTAAAATCATAAATTCACTTAACCGAAGAAAAATATTTACTTAACTAAATTTTATCGAATAATGGGTAATACTTTAAATAGATATAATTAATTATTTGAATTATTCAATCGGTTAATTAATTGAGCCTATAGTTGCTAATCTTTTTGCACCTATATATACAATTAATATTAGAAATAGGAGTTGAATGAAGTCAGATCGTGCATTTTAATATAAGAATGATTTGATAACTTTTAGCTCACACTTTCACACTATGATTAGAATATGTCTAGTAAAACACAACCATTTCTTTATAAATGATTTTTTTTATTGTCCAAGGGCAATTAGTGCTGAACACATTAAAACTGAATAATCCGAATTCTTGGCTTATCCAGACGGCTAGTGTTAACAAATAATTTAGTCCAGTGCTTTTACATGCTTGTTACTCTAATTATATGCTCAATATGTAAATTATAAATATATTTGTATTGCATATATAATTTTTAATAATATCATTAATTTATTATTAATTAAGTATGATTGTAGTCATATGTTGCCCTAAATTTTATACTAATTAATCTTCCAATTTCCATCAATGGGTAATCATTGACAAAAAATTTTTTATATGATCCAGATCTCAATCATGGTGATTAGTTAAATCAAAGAATGGCTCCTAATCGGAGTACTTTAATATCACTTTTAATTCTAAAACCCAACTTGAATTTTGCGGCGCCTCAACTCTTAATTTTTAAATCTTTTTTCAAGTGGATTCCGAGGTCTATATTCCAATTATGGATCAACACCGAGGTTAACAACTCTTAAACAAATTTTAATTCATCAGTAATTAATAAATATTAGTGAATGCACTCGTAATCATATGTTTATATATAATGGAAACAACGAATAACCATGTTTATTGATGGATATTATGATTGACCTACGTGAGGACAAAAAAAAAAGACTTCCTTATGAACTATTTTTTTTAATTAGCTTATTTGTTTTTTCCCTATCTTCCATTTGTTATATATAAACATAAGAGCTGATCACATAACTTAATTATTTTCCAACATATATAAATTATTGTTAGTGTACATGAAACTGTTCTCCATCCATAGATGATATTAATTAATATGAATTAAACAAACAAGTACACAAAGCAGACATAACATGTTCGTCAACTGCGGCGAGAGGTAAAGCTGTACATAAATCAACTAATTAGGTTTAGTCAACCGCATCAACTAGCAGTAGTGCAAGTAAACTTATCAATTATTTTTAAATTATGTAGATGAAGATATAATAATTGCTAAACCAATTAATATATGAAGTTTGGGGGAGCTTCGTCTCTATCTAGCTACACGTAGCTTTATGAATCAATGACTTCCTAGACATAAAGTTTAAATCAAGCCAACTACTGCATATAGTACTATTTATGGAGTGATGTTAAAACTTGAAAGAGATCGACCGATTTATGTAAAAGAAACTTCATCTCCGGAGTTGTTCAAAATTAGTTGAATGTATCATTAGAAGTTTCACTAATCATAGTTAAATGTGCAATTCATACTAACTGTTACATAGCTCAAAAATTATGATGACGTTTGAAAAAAAAATCTGAATGTACTTGTGAATTAATAGAAAAAAGTTGATAACAATTAGGTAGTGCATATATTGATAGACCTATCCATAAAAATATAATTCGTATGCTGAACTAGCACTATACTTTTTCTTTTTTTTTCACATATAAAACACTAGTTAGCCAGTTATCCATTAAAAAAAAATTGACCCCTTAGTAAACAATGTGCAATTCCAATTTAGTTTTTTTTATTGTAATACTTTTAAGTTTTTTGCTTAAAAATGATCTTTCTAGTGACCAATTAAGGATTCATATATCTTAAACAATGGTGTTTGGTTTTCTATTAATAAAAAAATGTTCAGTTTGAAATCAGGTAAGCTAAGCAACTAAAGTGATTTTAGATACCAGCGGCATTTTGACCTTGACTTAATTTGTAAAGCCAAAGTGATTAACTAATATCTAGTTAAGCAGTCAAATAACATAATCAATCTTATTATCAATTTGATTAAATAATCATAATATTTTCTTATGTTAATCATGATATACAAAACTTGATGTGCTTTGTTTTGCATGTTAGAAATAGACATCTTATGTTCATAGGAGAGAGAAAATCATTATTAAGATGTGACACGAGGTCTCAATTGGGGTTTCATGGATAATTGACAATAGCAGAAGCGCCTCCTTTTGGACCGATCGATCCTTGGATCCATAGGAAACGATCCTCGCGAACGAACCATGTTCGCGCATTACATAATTATTCTGTGTTTGACTACGCAATCTCATGAGGTAGATGAATTTAAATGCACCGTGAGATGGAATTGGAATGCACTTGTATGACAAATTGACATAAGGGGACTTCTACTCCTTGCTTACATCAATCCTCGAAGGGGATAATAGTATAACTGACTGTTAGAGAATTTAATCTTATCTTTTGTAAAGATTTAATATCATCCAAATCTGTTGTTATTCAGATCTGATCTTATTTAGATTTGTGTTTATCTAGATTAGTTTAGATTAGATGATCTTCTCTAGTTAGATTAGATAGACATTGGTAGTTATCCATCTGATCCTTTTCATGTACTATATATAGATGTACAGCCTCATCAGAAATATACAGAAAACATTTTTCCATTCTACTCTTCTAACATGGTATCAGAGCCATAATAATATTTTTGTTATACGACACGGACCGTTTCGGTTAAAACTTCGCCGGCGCAACTCCGATACTGCTGCGTCCTCC
>LTAE01007845.1:9654-21838 GCA_001647135.1 Pontederia paniculata | reverse complement strand
ATAATAATAATAATAATAATAATAATAATAATAATAATAATAATAATAATAATAATAATAATAATAATAATAATAATAATAATATAACAACAACAACATGTGTGCCTTCTAGTTTGTTTTTGGATGGAACAATGTTCACTCATTTCTAGGTCCTTTTCTCGACTGTTGATGATGGACTCGCCGACTATATTTGCTGATTTTGTAGAGCTCTCATGAGTGTAGTGTTGTGTCATGCCAACATATTAATTCATGCAGCTGGATGTAAGGGTTAATTACTACCCTTTTTCAAGTCCAATTGTAGTTCGCCTCTGTTTCTGTCGAAGGTGCCTCGTCGGACTCGAGTAGGAGCATACTAAAACTCGAATACACCTCAAATTATATACACTGATTTGTGCATTGGGTCTATTGGTGGTTGTTAAGGGGAAAATTGCATGGTTTAGTATTAAGAAACTTTTCTCGTGTAAGTTCTTAGCTCTTATCTTTTTTACAGCTAAAATTTACTTTGCCGTAAAATATGACCAATTGTATGTGTTTGTCTCTCTAGTGGTAAGATTCTTATGGATGAGGATGTGAATGCTATGAATGTTATAATGAAGAGGGGCTGCAAGTTAACTGTTTGCAAATATGTTTTTGTGTAGTACTCATGTTGCTTAATTATTAGATTTATGATCTGATGCATGCATATTCCAACATATTTTTGGCATATTTAAGTTTATTTGGTTAATTTTGTCATAGCATGCATCAATTTAAATTGTTATTTGCTTCTTTTTCTCCAAACAATAAATCTACTCACATCTTGACACTATTTTGCATAAAACCACTTAGATGAAGCAAAGGAGGCCTAGAAGGAACAACACAATGAAAGGAATCAATTTCATACTCAAATTATCAATTTCATGGATTTCACGGGTCGTTATGTCCCGACCGTGACATCGACCCTATAGACCAACAAATGAGTGTAACGAGCCGCAACTTCATATCATGACCTCAGCAGCAGAGCCATTCTTTCATTCACCATATAATGGGTTGTGAGATATGCCGTTACATGCAAACTCATGGGTCATGAAAAGTGTCAAAACTTCAGTAGCACAAAATAACATAATAGATCACCTCCTTATAGCCATTACATTCTATTACGAGTCCTAGGTACAATACTTAGCAGCTTCTATTCTAGCATTCACGTCGATTCATGGGCCATAATATGCCATTACGAGTTGTGACATCCACTTTTCCTACTTGGAGTCAAATTCTCATAGGTCATTAGATTTCATCATGGGTCGTGACAGACGAATCATATTTGATTTCCATAGATATTTTGAAGAGATTTCAATACAACAAGACACATTATTTGGTATTCAACTGGAAATGATTTAAGAAGAAAAAATGGACAAGAATTCATCTCCTATATCAAATAGGAATTAAGTCATTTGAAGAATATAAAGAGAGAAGGATTCCCATTGTATTCGTAAATCAATTAGGAATGTGTTCTTTGACCAATTTGATAAGGAAAAGGAGCTACATTTTCATTGAAAGTCTTTCAATTATTAGACAACTCCTTGGGAACTCTTAAAGACCTATTCCTAAAGGATTTGTGAGACTTTTGAAGCCCAAAATATCAACCTAAGGAGGAGTTACGAAATTGAGAAAAAATTAGATGATTCTCTCATCCCTCATGTTAATAAGACTTGAAAAGGAAGTTTAACCTATACAAACTCTATTGAGACTAAAAAGAAACATATTTGATCATATTTTAAAGTGTTTTAAGGTCTTTAAGTGAGCCCCAAAGTCAATTACGAATATGGGTTTTCCTTATTTTGAAATGTAAAGGTTTCCAAACATTCTCAAACTCTATTGAAACCAAATACACCCTTTGGAGGTTATAAATACACTTGTTGAGAGCCAAAATTGGGATGATTATATGCCTATATGCTTCTATTGCTCGAGCTGAGAAGAGATCCTGAGAGGCCATGAGCTCAAAAGAAGATATAATAAGAGCATACAACTAGATCTTTAATAAATGTGCTATGAGCTTACAATTTGTGCCTACAAGCAAGGGACATGAGAGCAACTTGAATGGCTAATGAGAATATTCATGTGTGGTAAACTCGTA
Source organism: Pontederia paniculata (assembly GCA_001647135.1). Taxonomy (NCBI): domain Eukaryota; kingdom Viridiplantae; phylum Streptophyta; class Magnoliopsida; order Commelinales; family Pontederiaceae; genus Pontederia; species Pontederia paniculata. Next base: position 19,728 of record LTAE01007845.1, on the reverse strand, counting down.
ACAAATATCATGCAGGAGTTCATCATCAATCAAGAAAAGAGCTCCCTGTTCTACAATTTGTAGGGATGACATAATTATCAATTTTTTCTTCCTTTTCATCTTCTACTTTTCTATAATAGTCTTAATTTCTAGGGAAAACTTTTGGATCCTTTTCGTTATTGATTTTATTTTTCTTGATTCTCATGAACATGATTGCCGAGTTTTAAATGAAATAGTTGGTTATTAACTATGTAGTGTCACCAATCATATTTGTTCAATTCATGTCCTATCTTACTAATCTGTTAAGGACTATTAGATTTGTGGCCTATTGGATTATCTCGTTCATGATGGTTCAATAGTTTAGATCTCCTTGCATTCTAATATGAGTTATTGAGAGTAGATCCTAAAAGGAGTGCTTTAAGTTTTACTGAGTTCGAGGATAGTTGATTTACCCGTTAAGAGAGATCATATATTAGGTGTTCCTTATCCATCTGAGAATTAAATTGGTTTATCATTGCTTAAACAATTACTGTAGAGGTGAAATTTTGTTTGTTCCTATCTTATTCTCATCCTAAAGACCTAGGCATCGTTTGTTTAGTCTTTACTTTTCTATTATTTACCTTTTTGCACCACTCATTGGTGTTTCCTATTAACCTTGAAATTTAGTAGTTAGTTGAACTAATTCCTCATGGAATCGACAACTTTATATACTTAACACTTTATTACATGAACTATTAGTGCGCTTGTTAGTATCTTTGTCTATTTGCGTTCAGTTTTTGGCCCCATTTTCATGAAAAAAATATCGCATCAAATTTTTAACGTTGTTGCCAGGGAATTATCTTTAACTACTATTCTAATTTCAAGCTACTTGGAGACTTTATTTTTATTCTATTACCTTCACTTTTCCTTTAATGTTGTGTAATCTTTTTAGGTGTAATTTTCTATATAAAATTTGATCATCGCGCTCACATCATATCGCCCTTAATGGCAAATAGGAAATCACACATCACTCAACAAATTGAGGAAATTCTTCAGACAAAGGCAACATCTACTCAAACAACCATGAAGATGCCTCAACAAGCTCAAACTGAAGATCAATCCATAAATCCGATTGCCTTTTGACAAACATAATGAACCCTTTGTTAAAGAAGGTGTCCATACAAAATGATCAAATTCAAAATCAATAGAGACAAATTTCAAATTTAAGACAACAAAACAAAAAGACAAGGATGTCATCACTCCAATCCAAGACAAATCTGAAAGAGATGATTGGTCAATTGATCAAAACAATTAAAAATAGGCTCACAATGCAAGACCAACTCATCAAAAACTTGGACTTAGATCTAAGAAAGTTGAAGAACAAAAATTGAAAATGATGAAGTTATCCAACAACTCGAGAGTCAACTCAAATTCGATAACTTGGAAGCACAACTACATACTTTAGAGACAATTGATTTATCAAAATGTTAAATCTGAGAAGGGCATCGAGGAAGACTCAACAATAATTGAGAAATAAATTTTTCAAGGACGACAAGGGCTACTGAATGGCATGTCAAGGAGATAAGTGAATACACAATTGAAGATGGAAAAGTCCAAAGGAGGAGATCGCCTTTGGAACTTTCCACTACTTTATCTTTGTCCCCAAATCATACATCACCGATTTTGGTACCATCGATTTAGACATCACCAAAGGAGATAAAATCACCAAGTATAGACCCACAAGCTTTGCCAATGGAATCTCCAACAAACAAATCCAAAGAAATGCGAAATTATCAACCAAAACCATCAATGCAATGGGGACCAAAGATCCTCTCAGTTATCCAAGATCATCATCAATGCAAAGCACAACTTCAATCGAAGACCCCTGTTGTACGTGAAGCAACGACAACAAAGATCATGTTTGTTGAGCCTCAACATGGTGAGGATTAACGATGAGATTAGATAATCATGGTGAGATTGTTCCATATTGCCTAGTTTCCATCAATATTCATCATTTTACATGAGCCTCAAATTTCTATCACCCTTAGCATACAACAAAACCAAATCAAGCAAATGACATAACTTAGAACTACTCTACCTAAACCCTTCTTCTTTAGTTAGATTTACAACTTTCTTTTCTTTTAGTTAAGATTCTGTCATATGACCAACTAGTTGACCTACTCATCAAATTTTTACTTCTGTTCATATAGACATTTTGATATTTTCTATATCACGATTCATGACTTTCATAATGGGTCATTATATGCCCATGGAGTGACCTGCTAACGATCATCACGTGCTTGACAAAGACCTATGCACTAATTATTATGATCTCAAGGTAGTGACACCTGGTCATGACCCATGAAACAAGGTGAAAGTAAGCACAAAACTTCAATCTTAGATTTTCACGAGTAATGAAACCCTATCATGGGCTCACCATGGACAACACCCTCTTCACATATTAAACCATCATAGGCCGTGAAACCATTTTACAAACTCTCGAGATACTAAACTACGTATATCATGACTCATTACACTCAAGTAATGGCTCATAAAATCTTAAAAGTTGGACATGATGAGATATTGACCAAGTCACGACCTGGCATATTGAAAATCACGGCCGTGGAAGTAATGAAAGTTCAACAAATGTGTATGTCACTGGTTGTTACTATTTATTACAACTCATAAGTTCCCCGTCTTATCCTCTAGATGCCAGAAAACACCGAGTCACGACCAAGGCATATATCTTACTATCCTATTATGAGCCATAATATGGAGAATCACGGGACGTTACTTGATGTTACGGGTCATGATGAGCAACATTTATTGCTACCCGCCATCATGTTTGTCAATGATTGTGGATTTATGTGTACTATGTATGGATTTATGAAATATGGATTGATTATTGTTTCCAGGATTATTTAATATGGATGAATTTCTGTGTTTTGCAATCATGTTGTGTCCTTTTTTATCTGAATTTCATAATGTTAAATCTATCAATTCTTAGTCTTATATCATCTTAAAAATGCAAAAAAATGTTAAATTTATGAATTGACATGTTAAACCTATTTTACAATAACTTACATTTTTATTAAGTATTGAAAGAAGACTCATTGCCTTTCTTATATTAATCAACACAAGATATATGATATTTTGTATATCTTAGTTATTAAAATATATCATGGTTATTTTCACTAGTAAATGTCATACCACCCAATTAAATAAGTATTATATAAAAAGTCTCATAAACATTTGTATGATTATTTTTAGGTTAAGCAAAATATCTTTCTTAAAAGTAGAAGGGTATAATCGTCCTTGATTATAATGTGATAGTTTGGTTCACCCTCAACTTCTAATTCAATCCAAACATATACAGAATCACAAATTTTTAGTTCTACCTTCATCCAAACACACAACTAATACTAATCTATCTAATCAAGGAAACTGGATATTCCCCTATTCATGTTGCCAAATGCCGCCATGATCATTAAGAGGTGATGGAGCAGAACGCAATGGATGAATTAAGGAAGAAATACAGACAACAAAAGAACTATTATGAGAAATAACATATGGAATGTGTAAGAAAGAAGCAATGCTAGGTGTAGAACAAATAACCAAAGATAACTAATTGTGGTCAAGGTAATGAAAGAGATTGTTGGAATGGATTGATGCTATGGAAAGGAAGACTGGTCAAATTGGACATCTTAAGCGATGCATAGATGATTGACGGTAAATTCCATATAATGATTGCCATAATGAGAAGGAGAGAACCCAAAAACAAACAATGGGTGGAGGAGAATGAGAACATAATTTTGTTGTACGGATGAATAGAAGGAAACACCTCATATTGGAAGATATGCAAAAAGGAGTAATATGAAGGCTTTTGAAATAAAACCTAAAATGGTGAAACATGACACGTAACAATCATTTGTAGATGATTGATAAATAAACTACAATCTAGAAAACATATTGCAAAAAAAAAAATGTTAGTAGTCATGAATGAGAAAGGAAAGTCTAGTTTCGACAATGTGTCAATTTGTTTTATGAGTAGCACCATTTTGTACATGGTGTTGGGCAAATTCGGCGATGGGTACCTTTGTAAGTATAGTGAACGGAAAGCGGAAGAAATTCTCCACTAGCGTTCGATTGAAAACTAATTTTTCGTGAAAAGTGCCTTTCAAATATGGATTGAAGTTGAATAAAGGTAGTTGATTTCTTATAAATCAACCCTGGGATGACTTTATTTGTATATGACCCCAAACATCTACAATGATGAGACTAACAGAAGCATTTTTGCAAGTGATTGTTTGTTGAAGAGGGCATTATGTGAACTTACTAAGAAGACAACTGATTCAGGACAATGTTGAGGTTGATATACGATGAAGACAATGTGTATTGATAATAGATGTTGTTGTGCTAGGAGACTAATGACCAAAGATGTACATGTCACTTCGTAGCAGCAGAGCACTTCAAGAGGGCGAAGAAGAAAGGACATAAAGGACTTCTTTAACTTTGACTCAAAGAAGAACTTGATGCTCGACAGTGCTTAACAAGGAAACAATTAGGATGTTTTTCAATATAGCAAGAGTTGCCATTATTAAATTGAGGGAATGATAACAAAGATTTCTGATAAATGTACGACAAGCAAGACATTATGAAGGCGAACTTAAGAGAATGAAAAGAGAGATAATAATGACAATAGTGAAGAATAGACAAACCTTTGCCATCTCCGGCATGCGGCTGATCAAAACCACCTAGATGGAGCTATGGTAGAAAGAGACTACGAGTCTGGTGTAGCATAATAGGAAGCATGTGTCTTGAAGCCAATCCGTAAAGTCATCGAAGGTGAGAGCAAAATATTGTGTTATAGGGTAAGGCACGCCTCCATGAACCTTCATATAAGATGCAGCTAGATGAGCTGCAACACACAACAAAGTGGCATAATTATTACCTCATGTGGTGCAACATGTTTAGGTGCCTAGGTGTAGAAGAAGCAACTATCGTATGACTGACAATATTTATACATGTAAGGACTATGGCCATGAATTCCACAAACATGAAGGATCATTCTTAAGAGTAAATGGTTGACCACAACCACGACCCTTATAGTCATTGTTCTATGAATTCTTATGGGCATAGTTAGCAAAGGGGGTGAATGAAGAATCACCAATAGAGTAGTTAGGCTGAAGACAAATCTCATGGCTTACTAAGATACTTTCAATTCAATGTCTAGAAATTGCACCATGATCATTAAAAATGATGGCATTGAAATTGGATCAAGACAAAGAATGACTTGCAACAACAGTTCTCCCGAGATGTACGCAAACAAAACATAGCAACAAAATGATCACCCTTTTTTTATGATGAAATTGCATTTGCAATTGAAAATTGTGGTGTTTTAATGGTTGCCAAAGGCATCATGAAGAGATTTCCAAATTTCATGAGAGGACTTTACTCCAATAGTGACTAGAAGGGCCTCCTTAGAAAAGGAGGCAATGATCCAACTTACGAGTAGTTGATCACGGTCGAAGCTAGTCTTGATAAGTTGGTTTGATTAGCAAAGTTGCAACAAAAAAATCACTAAATTAAAAAGGGATTCTTCGTTTTAACAACCATGAACATGGATCTGTAGGAGGTAGTTTGTAGAGGTTAGTTTGAGAGAGAAAAGATGATGAACATGGCAGTGAAGGTGGGGAGTTGAAGCTACTAAGAAGAGACGTTAGTTGAACAAGTCGCTATAACACCCCAAAGTTCAGCCCTCGCCACATGACAAAGCCTTCTCTCCTAGACTTCATTATTTGGTAACGTTTAACACACCTTTTTAGCATCGGGTGCTTCCTTACCTTCCTTACATTTGTTCCTAACTTTGGCCTGCACCGCGTCATCCTCGGATCTCCATGATTCCTTGCCGTCTCTCACCTCGCTCCTTTATTTTTCACCATTTGTTGGCACGTGGAAGAGGAGATGAACCAGATTTGAGAAGAACATGATGATGAAAATGAAGAAGAGATAAATATCTGTTGTGAGAGGTTTCCAAGAAATTAATATGGATTAAATTCCAAGAGTCATGAGGTTTAATTGAAAGGGTGTCAAGGGTTTTTGACCCCTTGGTTATCCTATGTAACTGATTGGCCTCCCAATAAATATTTAGTTTAAATATTTATTTTATTTTTTAGGCGTTATATTATAACCTCCTTAAAATTAAATTTGTCCTCGATTTTTTTACTTGTTATGAGTTCCACACTATATTAGGGATTTTTTTTTGCATTTCTTATATTTTATATATATATATATATATATATGTTTTCTCACTTAACCCACCGAGTGACCTATGTCACTTTAACTACTACTGCAACTTCGTTCTTTTGTTCCTAAGACCTATGTTGCTTACTCTACTGGATTTAAAAGAATTCATCATACTGAACTAAATGAAACTGAAAAAAAAATTACTATGTTGTGGTACCTCCAATGATGTCATCATTGTCGTACTGATCCGCTTCAACTTGCATGTTGTAGACTCTACCTGAAGTATATTTCTTCCACCCCTCGTGTCAAGTCGCTCTTGGTCGCGCTTGCTCAAGTCGTGGATGTAATGCTTGAACTCACCACAGTGGGCACATGCTCTAGTCTTTCTTCGACATGATCCAACTTGAGTCCTCGCACAATAGGTGCATGGAACTCTCTCTCGTGAAGGTTGTTGTTGGTGTTGCTGTAATGGAGCATTAGAAGACTCGTAGGGCCTCGCATGGTAATGATCATCCCTTTTTGCATGCCAATTATCATCCTTCCTTAGTTTGTTTTTTTCTCAATAGGCCCATTGAAGCCTTGTGCTTGATCTCCTGTTGTCTTTCCCGGTAGTCTCTCTCCAAGTGGGTCGCTAGCTGCACCATGTCATCGAGGGTCCGACAGTTCCTCGTTAAGGTCTTCGTCTTTAGTCCCATATATAGTCCATCAATAAAGTGGTTAGCCCTTTGGCATTCATCCAACACTAGTGCGCAGTAGTGCTCCAACTAGATGAATTTGTTGTGATATGTTGCTAGTGACAAACTGCCCTATTGCAGTTGTAGAAACTCTTGTTGTTTTTGGTTCCTCAAGATTGGAGAATAGCGAGCTTGGAACATATCCTTGAATTCAGCCATGTAATATTTTCCCGGTTTGAAATTTTGGTGGCTTGTATAGTTTTCCACCAATCCATGGCTATCTTTATGAGAAGGTGGGTCTCAAAAAGAACCATATGACCCTCCGAGCATTACAGCAATCTAAAGGTGTGTTCCATCGAGTAAATCCATTGCTCAACCTTGTAAAAATCATCAGCACCGTCAAATCATGGCGGGTATAGCTTCAGGAAAGCCTTAATTGTGTTGTTTGCGGGTAACGGTGGTGTTAGTGGTTCTATGAGAGGAATTTGTTGTAGATGTGGTTGATTTTCGGCCTAACCCTCTCTTACTTGACTACCATCAGCCCCGCCAATTGCTCCTTGGTGTGAAACCCTCGGCCTTGGCCTCGACCTCGACCTCGTTCACGATCACGCTTAGTTGGTGCATGTCTAGGAGGCATCTGCACATGCATTTACATCATTTCTATTAATAACCATAAGGATTTAATGGTAACATTTCTTACTTGCATTTGTGGTGGCTGATGTGGCGACTGCTCTTGGTGTATGCACATGGATTCAAATCTATTCTATTCTAGGATGTCAAGAGAGCCATAGTGTTTGGCTCTAATACCATAATGTAACACGCGAAAATTCAGCCCTGGCCACATGGCAAAGCCACCTCTCGTAGGTGCTACCATGATACAATTTTTGACCATGACTAGTCAATAATAATGATACATCCGCTGAAAGCTAAAATAATAACATAAATGAAACATAATATAAGAGATGAGGAATCTATTAAAATAACATAGTCATGCAAACCACGACTCTACAATACAGACTCCAATAGTATCCAGATTTGTACTTGTTACAATTCAAAGTTTGACTCGACATATGACAAATGAAAATGAAAATGAGTCCTTATCAAAGTGCAACATTCACTAGAGCATCATTGCTGCACACACCATTAGTCCACCCTATAGCAAATTTTGTGCCTACATGGATCAATGCAGGGGAGGGCCTCTTCTGTAGGCTTTTGGAAAACTTGTTTATAAAACATAATAATGAATATGAATTTCCTGATAGAATAATCATAACATTTGATTTTTCAAGGCAATAAACAAGATGAAAATATAACAATATAACATATTGGACCCAGGATGGCACACTAATATGTGATCGGTAGTTTAGTGGGTAAATTAAGATCTAGTTGATGGGCAGCATAGTCTTTAACATATGAATCAATAATGATAAGGTAGCAAAAATAGCTGAACAATAATAATCATTGAGTCAATGTTCTTTTTCATATCATTTCTTTGATAGTAGTAAACATATATCGGTATTCTTTCTTCGATAGTTATAATCATGAAGTTGGCCTTTCAACTTTATAAAATTTGGAAATCTCATTTTAATGATATAATTATGCTTAGAGTTCTAGGTACTATCATATTGGCCAGTTGCTTACATTACCATTGGCCAAGTAATGTCTCGTTTTAACGATATAATTATGCTTCGAGTTCTAGGTACTATCGTATTGGCAAGTGGCTTACATTACCACGACAATGGCATTTTTAGGAGAAAATATGAGTATAATGAGTGTATTTCAACTTGTAAGGTGTCTTTAAACTTGTAGGATGAAAGTCTATCAACTCATAAGGTATCTTTCAACCCATGGGATGATTGTCTTTCAACTCTTAGAGTGAGTATCTTTCAATTCGTGAGGTGTCTTTCAACCCGTGGGGTGAGTATCTTCCAACTCGTAAGGTACCTTTCAACTCATAAGGTATCTTTCAACCTGTGGAATGTGTCTTTCAACTCATATTATAAGCATCATGAATACCATAACTTTATCATGTAGCCTATTTGTTTTCTTTGAGTTCAATATTTATAAACATGATATTGTATGGCTATATTGGAAAGTTCACGTCCCGAGATACCGGCCAAGTCACGTCCCGATATATCAAGACTCGTTACACTCATGTAATGGCTCATGAAATCTTGTACCTTGGACATGACGAGATACCGGCCAAGTCACGTCCCGATATATTGAAAATCCCGATCGTGGCAGTTACAAAAGTTCAACAAATGCATATGTCATGGGTTATTACTATTTGTTATAGCTCGTAAGTTTCCTGTCTTATCCTTTAGATGCCAGAAAACACCGAGTCACGACCAAGGCATATATCTTATGATCCCTATCACAAGCCATAATATGGAGAATCATGGGTAATTACTTGATGTCACGGGCCATGATGAGCGACATTTACACCTACCCACCATCATGTTTAGTGATGATGGTGGATTTGTGTGTAATATGGATGGATTATGTATTATGGATGGATTCGTGTGTAATATGGATGGATTAGGTTACTGGATTATGTAATATGGATGGATTTGTGTGTTTTGCAATCATGTCGTGTCCTTTTTTTCTGAATTTCATAATGTAAGGATAGATTCTTAGTCTTGTGTCGTCTAAAAATGTAAAAATTGTCAAATTTATTGATTAGTCACGTTGAACCTATTTTACGATAACTTACATTTGTATTTAGTATGGAAAGAAGAATCATTGGCTTTCTTATATTAATCAACACAAGATATATGATATTTTATATATCTTAGTTATTAATATTTATTATGGTTATTTTCATTAATAAATGTCATACCACCTAATTAACTAAGTATTAAATAAAAGGTTTGATAATCATTTTTATGATTATTTTTAGCTTAACCAAAATATCTTTTGTAAGATATGAAGGGTATAATCATCATTGCTTACAATGTGACAGTTTGGTTCAAACTCAAATTCTAATTCAATCCAAACATATATGGAACCTCATATTATTAGTTCTACCTTCATCAAAACACTCCACTAATACTAATCTATCAAATCAAGGAAATTGAAGATTCCCCAATTGTGTTATCAAATGCTGCCATGATGAACAAGAGGTGATGTAGCAGAATGCATTGAAGGAATTGAGAAAGAAATATAGACAACAAAACAACTATTATGAGAAACAACA